>JABSMR010013053.1:0-10968 GCA_018902295.1 Dusona sp. PSUC_FEM 10030013 | reverse complement strand
AAAAATAAAAAATCAAGCTCATCTTTGGCCAGAACTTTTACACAATTAATGTCTAAAAGAAAAGCCAATAGGTGCACGAAAATAGAAATTTTGAAAATGGTGCGATTGAAGGAAATCAAAATAAAAGTTCATTGAGTCACCTCTAAAAATTGTGCTATTGAGCTTACTTTTTAACAGAATTTGTGTTTTATCAATATCTAAAGAAAACACGAGAGGAAGCACGAAAATGAAAAAAACTGGTGCTTTTATAAAAAACATTTCTCAAAAGTTAAAACATCAACAAAAGTTGAGAAAGTTGCCTCTAAATATTGAGCAAATGAGCTCATCGTTTAACAGTTTTTTTCATCAATGTGTAAAGAAAATACGAATAGGAGCAAAAAAAACAAATTTTTGCATCAGTCTAATGAGCAATTAATGTTTTATAAACGTGCTTACTACAGTAGTGTTAGTAGTGCTTTCATGATGCTAATCGGATGGTCACGGTTTTACAGAGAAAAGTTTTATATGAATAAAAATTTACATTAATATTGATTTTCTGATTAATAAATATATTCTAATTGTCATGTCAAAAATATTAGTCGTTTCAATGAGTACTACCGATGTGCTGAATCAAATAATCGAAGTTTCCAGTTTTACACTGAAACAAGAAATATTTCACTTTCTTCGGGAGTTGTTCCTTTTTGCCCTGGTCTTTCGCTTTGCCCGAAGCTCCCCTACGTTATTGTTTAAACAATTTTCTATAACCCTCGGTAAATTGTTCAACTTCTAATTACATCGGAAATAATGTATGAATAAATGAAAGTATACTATTTTTTGAGTCTTATAGTGTTATAAAAGAACGGTAACACGTTGAGTTACAAAAACCTCCTTTACGAGACTCGTGTGGGGTTGAGTATTTATTATATAATGAGTAAAGTTTGTTATGAATTCTTAAACGACAAAAGTTGGATAAACTCGAAATATTTAACTTCAGAGTTCAAAGAGACAGCAACACGAAGGGTTTCTCGGTGGCAATTATCTATTATCTTTCAAGCAATTATAATTAGTTGGAGTTTAGAACTTCTCGAATTCACGCCAGACTGTGTTTTTTGCGGGTTAGATTTGGAATTGTGAGAAGTGAAATTAAAAAAATTCGAGACAGAGCCGAGAGAGAAAGCGAAGCCAAAGGTAAAATAAATGACGTTACAGTTGCTGATTTTTTTTAAATCCCCAATAGAACTTGAGACAGATTTGTAATTTGAAATCATATCTGGAGACACGGCGGTGTCTTGAGAACAATTATTAAAGAGAAAAATGTTAAAAATTCAAAGTCAAGTTCCACCGAGTTAGACAAATACGTTGAATCTAATAGACTTCAAAGAAGTGCGAAATTTCGACAGAAATCGAAAAATTCTTTTTTTTGCAATTATCGAACGAGAACCAATGCATAGAAACTCAACTATTTTAAGAGATGTTAATAGAATTAATTATTTTATCCGCCCACAAACATAAATATAATACGCTCTCGATTGTCGAAATTGTTGTTGAACGAATCCAACAACTAGCACGAGTAATGCTGCTAGATTAGTTTGTCGAATGTTAACATAATTAATGGGCTCCATATACCTAGGGGTAGTGAAAGCAGAGCAAACATTGACATTTTGTTTTCCATCGCACAAATGTATTTATTCAAAAATTAATTAATTTTTCTCAAAGTTAATAGTTGCAAATGTATTCAGTCAAATTATATTAAATAAATAATGAACAATTCGTTGTGTAAACGCGTGATCTCATACAAGCCGGTTGGGCTAAGTGCTGCTGCGGGTAACCACGCAGTAGCACCAACATTTAGGAACGCAGTAGTAGCAACAGTAGCAACGGGGTAGCTCCAACATTTTTTACCTGAAAAAAAAAAACAGAAAAATCTTCCGAAAGTATATGAAAAATTTTCAGTACAATTTTGTCCTGAGATTTTTTTTTGTAAATATTACAGTTTTTGGTTGATTTATGAAAAAAAGTTGATTACTTTGACTAAAAAACCACATTTCAACATTTAATCGGCTGTCATTTTTCGAAAAATCATTTTTTTTCAATTCGGCCACGATAAAATCTTTCTTTTTTCATGTACGACCAGAAGATTTGTTTGTTTCAGGTAAAAAATGTCGAAGTTACAATGGTTACCGCCGAGGCACTTTTACCAAACGTCCTGTACGGAATCAAGCCCCTACGCGGCGTAATGCTTAATATTTATTTATTCAAATTTAATTGAATACACTTGAAACTATCAACTTCAAAATACGTTCATTTATTTTTTATTAAAAAATTGTTTTCGCTGACAAAAAAATTGTTAGACTTCGCTCTACTTTCACTGTCCTCCAGGTGTATGTAACCTCTTCAATGATACAATGATATCTTTTTTTAAATTGATCATCGCCTTCATCGTTTCATATTATCTGAAAAAATATTAATTTTCTGTTCTGTGCCGAAAAATTCTAATTCACTCTCTGAATATCCTTCTGAATACCTATGGAAACTCTGTTTCAAAAAATGTGTGATACGTGGTGAATGTGCGATATATGGAACGAATAAAAAAACAACAATATATATCCGTAGGTCTATTTTTTACGAAAACACAGAAAGGCGAAAGTTCTCCTCGTGTTTACGTCACAGTCACCCTCTTCAGGGAAAGAGCAAGGGTAGGGTTATAGTAGAGGGTTGAAATATTCAGCCTCCGTCGGACTATGAAGAAGAGCCGCGCGGCATATATCTTTTCCTCGGGGCATAAAAAAGACATCGAACTTGAATGAGATAGTAAAACAATATACGGCGAGATTTTCGGAGAGCTTATTTACATGCGTGCAAATGTCCTTTACGTCCCTTGACGTTTAAATTTCTATTGTTTCGATAACGAGCATCCCTTCGGTGAAACTATGAAATTCTGGAAGCCGGCGGGTGGACGAAATTTACATTCGTATTTTTCAATAAAACAAAATCGAAACGATTGTAAAAAAAAATGATGTAAAAAAATTTTTATCTGACTATTTCACATATTGGTTGACGTTAACCCCTGCAAAATACTGAATTACGATGGAACAACAAACTTCGTAATAAATATCGGGAAATAAATGAATGTCCGTCAGTGAGGTAAATGGTAATTGTTTTTCACATTCCAATGCTTTCGGTCACTGTTATTGTTGAAAGAATAATGAATAGTAAAGTCAATCGTAAGTAAAACAATACACGCTGCCAATGTCTACAGCCGCAATATATAATCGGGCATTAAGAGATATGCTTATATCACTAAAACCCTCAATTCCAAGGGTATTTATTTCCCCTGGAATATTTTGCTCGAATCGATAGTGTACAGTAATCAACCAAGTTTCGCATCTCTGTGAACGTTGAAACAAGAAATTTATATTCCTCGACTCGGCTGCACTCTACCTATCATCCTATTTTGTATTGTGCATAATTTTCGTTTTTTTTTATGAAGCTCATGAAGAGAGGGACGAATGACGACAACATGGAAAGGGAAAATCTCCCTTATTTGTGAAATTTAGCTAATAATCCTCGTCGTCGTCCTCTAAGAAATCAAAGGACGTCAAAGATTTGGTAAAACTTTGTTCCAAGGACAAGTAAAAACCTTTGTCAAACAATAATCTGGAATTTGTGAGTATAAATCATAATTATATCTGGGACTGACCTATTCGAAGAGTCTTCTTTTGAGTAAGTCCATTACCCTGTAATTTTTATTTTTGTAAATCGTCTCCTACCAACCTTGCAAACCTAATATCGGGGTGGTCCTCCGACCCAGCCCACTCACATGTCGGCTAACGCACAAGGTATATTTTGTTAGTCCGTAAGACTAATTGGCGCCCACCTTCAGTGAATAATTCAAAAATCTGAGCCCTACAAGCCGACGGACCACGGCTGTGCTAGGTCAACAGAAAATATCCTATGTCAACGTATTCACAAACAGATATGATGTTAATTCGTTCCTCACGGGATCTCGTAATCAAATGCAATAAACTAGTTCTTGACACTTCCATTTATTACGCATGTCAAAAGTTGACTATGAAAAATTATTCAAATTACTAGTATTTTATTTATTAAAGTTAATAACTTTTCGAGTCATCAACAATAGCCAGATCTAAAGTGAGTTCAGGGAATTTTGATAAGCTTTCTGCAACACAATTGCGGAATATTTCAAAGGAAGACCTTTTGCATTTCGAGGATACAAACTTCAACATTCATCATGATTAATGGACTTTTAAACATCGTTTGGATAAAATAAGAAGTTATGGTTGTCGAACTGTAATCAATCTTGACAAGAAATAACTTCTGATAATTACCCAACCAAATTCATCCCTTCCTGAATACTCCAAATTATTCATCGAACAAGTATGAAAATGTATTCATTCGAAAATTGGATACTTTGAATCAAGCCATAAACAGCGGTGGGATTTCTAACACTCTCATTTATGGCTGTATGAAAGTAATGTATGACATTTGTGGCAAAATTTCGCGACCAGTAAAATCATTTGAATGTGTTACGAGTGTTATTTACTATGTACTTATATACCGGTGAAACTGATGGCTATTTCCGGAAACCTCGCCATATTTCTACACCAGAGTTTCACCATTCATGTCCTGCTAAACGAACCGGGTATGCTTCGTTTTTCCCAGAACGAGTAAATCATTAGGAAGAAAGAAAATGCTCCATCGCGTCCGAACGATAACTAACGAGTCTCCGACTTAACAATAGAAAAAAAAACAGAGTTCTGTACACTAATTTAAGTTCTCTCTGAAAATAAACAAAATATTGATTTTTAAAAATACCATAGAATTGTTTTGCAATATTTCCATTGGGAATGAGTGATTTATCGAAAGAGGAATTGAATTTCCGTACATTACTGAATTCGGATCTAATCTTAACGAGCTACAAAAAGAAGTGAACGATACGCCTTTTTTATTTTTGTCAATTTACCGAATTGAAATTTCAAGCAAAAAAGATATTCCGTATGCATCTCCGAGTATTTCGTTACTCGTTAAATTCTCTGAATCGGAAAAAACGTACACTAAGCTCCGTTAAAGGTTCATCCGATATATTCATTTATATTTTTCTTCAATTTAGCCTCGTCTTCCGCGTTAAGTGTCCTCGCACTGTATCTACTTGGATACCGTTCTGTTCGAAAATAATTTGTCAACTTGAGAATCGGGACAATGATGCGAAGGTATTTCAGGAAATGCTTGCAGTTTTTTCAAAAAGGCCAACGAGCTATTTCCCTGCACTCAAAGTCGTTTGTAGAAGTGGAGGTAAAACCAGCATGCAATTTTCGGTTGAACTACTTCAAAAAGGGACGATTACGCAACTCCCTCGTGGTGGCAAAGCTGCCACAAACGATAAACGCTTAATCTTTTTGACATTCGGATTATGTATATATTTTGTAATTTTCTCAAGTGTTCTAAACAGACGTATTTTTATTGCTCCAACGGAATACTCGGAAAATAGTTTTTCAGATGAGCAAAATGGCCGGAGTCTAGGGAAGGTCGTAACGAAGATTGTCCCCATAATACAGAAACTCAGACTTCCTTATTCTCAATCTCGTTTAATTGCGACACAAAAAACGAACGTATTGTTCTCTAAGGAGCTGCTGCGTAAATTCTCGTGCACACAAAAGACCTTTTGCGAATGTTCTGTCACTGACGTGCAAGAGGGTCGGGTATTTTTCTTTGAAAATATTGTCCAAGATTGCGAGATCTTGTGTATGTACTTCGTAAAATATTTAAAGAGGTACACATCATTAAGTAATATGCCATTTTTGAGCCAACAGCGAATGGAAAACGAACGAAACGTGTTTTTATTTTACATTCAATTATTTTCGACCATCCACAAATAATAATTAATCTAAGTATTTTCGTGACCCATCAAACTCACCTATTTATCACAGATTTTTTACCAAATAACAAAACTGACCTGTCAAATGATATTACGACGAGGGTGAAGACACTCGATGCTACGGTGACGTTCGCCACGAAATTGTTGATGGTGCAGTAAACGACACCGAAGGGCCAATTGGAGTCGAGCATAAAGATGAAATTGAAAATGCAGTTGAGCAAGGACATCATCAAATCTGCTACCGATAGGTTCACCAGCAGGTAATTTGTGACAGTACGCATCCTTCGGTGCGCTGAAAAACGTATACGTATACGTATGACTTACAGGTTTAATATATAAATGCCCTCGATGAAAAAAAATTTAATGTCAATAATAAAAGAGAAGGATATTCATCATTCAAAAACATTATCATTACGAGGAGTAAAAATTGTTACGCATTATAATTATGGGAGTATATATAATATATATACTCCCAGTGAGGATATTATATATACTCACTGATATTGAATAAAGAATAATAATATTATATTTTTACCTAAATCATAGTACACAAACAGTCCTTAAGCTTTAGAAAATGTATTGAAATTCCGAGCGTGGTCTCAACTTCAAGTGAGGTTCATTACATCAAGATAATTCCGGGCATAGCGAAGTTTACTGCAATTTCACTAAAAACTGATGAACCATGAAATGAGTCAAAAGTTTTTTCCCCTTTGATGTATGGCGTTTGCGTACTACCGTAGATTTTCAAAGTTTTTTTTTTAATAGAACGGTGGGCGGGTAAGTAATTTGTTTTCAACTTTTAAAATGCAGCCATTTCTGAGACTATTAAGATATCGAGACTAATAAAAAATCATATTTTCCGTATTTTGATGAACTTTTTAAAGAATTTATCGAACAATTTGACTTATCAACTCATTATGACGAAATTATCGAACAATGGCTTGAAATGTGGCTTTTTTCATTAAAAAAAATTGACAATAGACAAAGTTTCGATATTTCAGACACAACTTTAGAGTGATTTGAAAATATAAAATATTCAGACAAATGTCATATTCGAGTATCTTAGAGTGCAGCAAGGCACGAGCTCGGGTCGACTTTTTTTAATACTTGGCGTCGAGCCCCGTGCCGCGGCTTTTGGTTCTACAGAGAATTGTTGCCCCAACAATCTCCCTTCATGCACATACGTAAGTTGCTCCAACACTGTTGCAAATAACAAACTACGACTTATTAGGCAGATTGTTTTGCAAGACTTTTGGACAGACCTACGTATTTATTTACTTCTTTCGATTATAGTAACGATTTTTTTTAAGATGCACGGAGAGAATAAAAACTTAAAAATTATCATTGCAGAATAAAAACGGGGGATGACCTTGAATGTTCGGCAATTTCTACTGTGCAAAATGTACATTTTCATGAAAATAAAATAAAATCTATTCTATGTACAAGAATTTTTTTTTTTATCTTCATGAAAATGTACTTTGTGCACAGTAAAAATTGCCCAACATTCAAGATCATTCCTCGTTTCTACTTTGTACGGTAATTTTTAAGTTTTAATTCTCTCCGTATAAATGTCGTTTTCTCAAGTTTTTTTATTGCACTTTTTGCGTATTTTTCGGTTATACATACCATATATTCCATGTATCAAACTGCTATGTAGCTTAAACTGTAGTGTCGATTTATAAGCTACGTTCCCGTAAAAAAAATGATGGAAATTTTGTCCCTGTTTTTCGAGTTATAAATTTCCAAACATATAGACGAACACACAGGCAGACAGACTTTCGTTTCCGTTAAAGACTTATTAGGTAGAAATTTCCTGCAAAAAAATAACGCTTTTGGGCAATATGTGCTATCAAAATTAAAAAGTAGAAAGCTTGTTTAGAAAGTTAGATTTTTAGTATAGACTGAATTTCACAATTTATCAAAATTTTTTCGATTAAACTTTTCACAAAGATTAAAAATGAATAAGTCCATGGATTAGGAAGTTTCGATCGTGTAGACGAATCCAGTGGATTAGGTGATAACTTTGGCTCGGCAAGATAAGTCCGAGAAGACCAGTCGTGAGAAATGACAGGTGCAGATAAATGTGGTATTTCGTTGTCAGCTTAGAGCTTGAACATGAGCATTCATTGAATGTTGAACATCGACAGAGAGTTTTTAAAAATGAAAAGTTTTATTGACGAACTCCGAAATTTGGCATAATCGTAGTCCGAAAAACCCCATTGAGGTTTGTCAAAGTTTCTAAAGCTTGACAGTTTTGTAAAGTAAAGAGACGTCGAAACATATATTATGAAAATCAAACGTGAGCATGAGCTCGTACGGGACATGTCTCACACGGGTACATAGAGCAACCATTAGTAAGAGTAAGTGAACGTGTGTAGACGCGGTGTAGCCTAGTCCTGAATATTCAGGATATTCAAGTACCATACAATATAATTTCGCAAGCGAAGTGTGAAAGAAAAATTTCGGTAATAAATTCACAGAATAATTTGGTTCATATTACGAATTCTCATGATTGCGAGGGTCGGAAATGAAAAATAACCATAACATTGGGAAGGGAAGAATTAAATGGGTAAAATCGTATTAGATTTTCGATTAGTGCATGGACGCGTTTTCGCGTGTCGCGCTGAGTAAAAATTCATAAGTAACGGAAAAGAGCCTATTATCACGTATACAAACTCGGCGAGTCTTGACTTGTGACTTTCAACTTTCCTGTTTAACCTTACAAGTCATGTCCCACTTTTTTTACATCCTAACGCATAACCAGAATCCTTATCGACCCCATTGTATTGTATATTGGCCGTAAAATCGTTTTTACAGAGATACAGCGACTTTCCACACTACATGAATCTCTTCCTTTTTTAATAACGAATAGAATGATATGCGAGAAATTTAACTTCAGTAAAGTTAAGTTGATGAAAAACTCATGTAAAAACTGAAGAATTTAGAAAATCGACAAAAACATCATTTTATCTAAATTCACCTGGGGTCAAAATCGATCACGATCAAGAGTATCTCTAGATAATGATTAGTTTAATTCCAATGTGACAAGGAAGGTTACTCTCTTGATATACTGATATACTGGTAGGGAAGGGGCGGGCAAAGTGGAACACCCGGGCAAAGCGGAACACTCCTCCAAAGGAGTGAATTATTTTTTTTTATTGGCAAAGTGCAAGATTTGATCATTCGACTCAGAGCACGGCTCGAAAAAGTAATATATAGTTATTAAAATGACTAATATTCTTAACATGGATATTCAATAAAAAATTATTCGTGCAGTCTAACCATAACATTTTTCGAAATAATCGATGTTTTTTTCGTCGATATTCTTTCCATCATTGGTTTCACTATTGCGCTCTTCCAAACAGTTAATTTCATCCATCAAATTTTTCATTCATAAACGGAAGAGCGTTAAAAATTCGAGTTTTTTGCATGTGTGATTTGAACCATTGGTCCAAGTTTTGAGATTGTTTTTCGTTTTTGCTTCTTTTTGTGTAACCATCCTCATATGGTATATTTTTTTTATGGAATCTTTACTTTAAAGATCTTACACCGCAAGCTAGTAGGTGCATTAGCAGCATAAAAACTTGAAATATTGTGCAATTGAAAAAATGAAAATAAAGGTTAGATGAGACACCTCCAACAATCTAGCTGTTGAACTTATTTTTTAATAGAATCTGTTTTTCATCAATGTCCTTGAAAAAAAAACATGCACAAGTGAGAACTACGAAATTTTAAATAATGGCTTTGAAAAACATTTAAAAAATGTAAAAAAACATCAATAAAAGTCAAGAGGCACCTACACATATTGACCAATGTTGGGTTTAATGTTTTGACAATCTTTTTTGCATTCATATTAAAAAAAAACATGAATGAGAGCAAGGAAACAAAATATACATTTCACACCAGTCTAATGAAGAATTAATAATTTGCAAACATGCTTGAAGCAATGTTAGTAGTGTTCTTATGCTAGTCAGATACTGTCATTTCCATTTTGTAGTAAACGACATTTTGATTAATACATATTTCTGTTGAAAGTTCATTTTTTATTGATAAATATATTTAAATTTCCATGTTAGAAATATTAGTTACTTCAATGAATATTACTTTTTAAACGCATATCCGGAGTCGGAGTGGATATCCATTTTATCACTTTTCTAACGAAAAAAAAAAGTCATTTTTTTGGAGGGTGTTCCGCTTTGCCCGGGTGTTCCACTTTGCCCGTCCCTCTCCTATATTATGTGAAAAGAAATCATTCGCCGATTTTTGAATTAAATTGGACAAATTGGTTAACTTAGGGAAATTTCCGTTGTTTCGTAAACAGTCTGTAGAATATCGACATGAATGAATTTATGAACATTTCCATTTGTAATCGATAATAAGTGGGAATAAAGCATCAGTTGATACAATAGAATGATATTCGAGATGCCCCGAAATTGGTTTTTATCTTGAATACTTGATTTGCTGCGATATTGACATTTGAATATCTTTCACTTGCGTAATACAAAGAAAAAGTGCTAATCGATACGAAAACAAAACGTAATCGATAGCGCGATTGAAATAAGCTCTGTAATGGGCAATTTATTGTACAGACACTTCGAATAAGGTCAATGTTCCAACATAAAACAGAAACTATGCGAAACAGAGGATTTCGAATAGGAGGTAGTAAGTCGTTGGCCCAAGAAAAGAAATAGAGCGGCGGAAAGTCTATCAGTTCTTAATTCGTCAGCAGAAAAGTCTGCTATCAGTCTGTCAATTCATTGCCTCGTTCGTGTATAAGATTTATCGTCTACACTAAATTCCATCGAACTTAATCCTCGGAAGAGCGTTAGCGATATGTTGGAGAAAAAATTCTGAATAATGTTTGAGTGATATTTAAGTATGATTAGTTTCGCAAAGGAACATCAGAATTACGATTCGTTCGAGAGTCTAATAATAAAGTCTCATACATGCCCTAAAGAAACCTAAAAAAAAGGTTTTGTCATTAAAACACAATTTCGTATGAAAAGATCATTAGGACACAAGTGACCATTAATGCATAGAATAAAAATTGTTTGCCCAAATTCATTACAACCAGAAAATAAAAATAAAAAATA
>JABSMR010013042.1:0-10971 GCA_018902295.1 Dusona sp. PSUC_FEM 10030013 | reverse complement strand
GTGTCTTTATATGATATTCACAGAATTTAATGAGGTAAAGATATGCCCAACAATAACGAATAAATCTTTTCAATTTTCACCTCATTTACACGTATCTTTCGAGGTTTATCCGTTTTCATTTTTTGAGCTACGTGAAAGGGGATGAGCCGATAATATCGAAAAAAGATCTTTTGAGTAGAAGACGAGAAAAACTAGGTCACGACGAACTGTACGTCGCAAAAGGTTACAGACGAACGGAAAGTTCTCTTTGCAGCGACGGAAAATGACCGTAGGTCTGTGAACTAACGAAGAGGAGTTGGACTTATCCGGAGGGCTCTTTATCTCATTCAGGGAAGGGACAATGTATCAATCTACCAAAGGCCGGAACTAAATCGTGAAAGTTATGTCACTATCGCTATACTCTTTTTTCTTTTCCCTATTTTTTTCATTTTAATTTCCGAACCTTGTAACAAAGTTAAAAAGAGGAACAGCTTGAGCGCCTACCATTCGGATCCAAACTTTTCTCCGATAATAATCTATCCACCTTCATCTGACTGACGATGTTCTACATCAAGCAAAGTTCCAATCACCAAAGGTTGACTCTGATGCATACCGGTGAAATATGGAGACTGGGAAAAAAATAAATGCTATTTCCTCTGGGCTTGGTCAAACTATTTGCCTTGCAATTTAGTTACGCTTGTAAGGAACATTGTCAAGTTTGTAGCAGAGGAACGCAGCGGAGTGAAGCTACTGAGAGAGGTCGAATCGACTAAACCAATTACCTCATTATTACGCGGCTCAATCTTGGTCCAACTCTGCATTAAATTATACGTACCGTAAGATATGTAGGGAGGGGCTCACAAGATTCAACATAGTGCGAGAAATATAACAACGACGAAGTCGTATTCTGATGTATGAAAATTCAATTATCCGGTTTAGCGACTATAATCCTATATAAAAGGGCACAGTTTACTGGCTCTTGGCGAGTAGAACGGATTTTTTTCTTCCTCCTCACTCTCTCACTATTATCTCGTCTCTCAATCTCTATGTTAGAGTACAAACAAAACGAGAACAATAAACACAGTTAGCTTGAAACCTGATTAATTATCAGGGAGTGTAGAAAGTCGAAAATTAAGGAAATACGGTAACCATTGAAAGAGAAAGGATACAATTGTCACGTCGAGATAAAGACGATAAACTGTTCGGCGTGTGTATTACGATCCTCTAATCTTATTGAGTGATTTCACGACTCGTAAAATTCATGTGCCAAATGTTAGCCCGTTTAACGCCTATTTTATAGCTCGTGCTAAGCACGTCGATATTTTTTCTTTAATCGATTGAAAATAAATTAGAAAAAAAAAGCGTCCCACCATTCAATCGTGATAATTGCTTTTGGGAACTTTGAACAATGCTCAAAGCCCCAACGTTTCTATACGAGGAACAATTTGGGTTTCTATATAGAAGGAAACCTTTGAAAATGCCCGGAATTTTAAGGGTTCAATTACGAAACTTCAAAATGCCGGTAACCAGAGATTTAATGAAAATTCTGCACTAGACGAGTATCAAATTGACAAGGCAACCTTTTTTAAACTTTAAAATAATAGTTTAACGATAGTATCGTGGTTTGTTAAATGAAAAAAAGTGTTCAAAAATAACAAAAAAGACATTACACTAAAAATAAATGCATGACGAATAAAAGAGTCCGAGAGGTTGTAAAAAATAAATATTCGCTGTAGTCATATATAGTGTAAAGAACTGCAGAGTTTTCTATCTTGTCACACTTCATAAATAAGAGATCTCGAGGTAAATGCCTACTTCACTTCGTTTACTCTTTTTCCTTTTCCCTCATCTTTCAGAGGATTGGAAGGAAGAGCGAATTTAAAAAGTCAGGAAAAGCTATTTCTCACATCAGAGCTCAATCTCATTCGCTGGTATCTTAAAAAGTACACAAAATAAAGAGCCGTCGTAAACGTTAAGTTGTGAAACGACGTGTGGGCGAATCAAAGAGAATTTAAAGTGCATCCTTTGCCGAATACAAGAATTTTATAAATCCTTTTTAACGGTAATTACTAGAGTTCTGTATTATTCCACGTACCTAATGTCGAAAATAAGAGTTTTATATAATTGAATCGTGTTCGACGCTGGAGATAATTCGAAACTTGAATTGAGCAAACGTTGCGTCCCAACGAATGTTGTTTTCTACGTCAGCTTAATTCCAATAACTCTCAAGGGGTTAACCGAACATATTGGATTGTGTATCTCACTATTTCCCCTGAAATTGTTAGCAATTGCAGAGATTTTTCGTATATATAGATACAGAGCAGGGTTATTTCGAATCAACACAATCTCCGTCTAACTTTTTCTGTCTTCTTGTCTCCCTCTCTGTGTTTCATTTTTCCCTTCTTGTTTAGTTATTTCTGGATGCAATCAAAAGTTTCAGCGATACGGCAAACAGCGAATTACTGTTTCAAGAATCAAGATAATTTTGGAACGGAAATTTACACAGAAAGAACGTTCAATAATTTTCGGTACACTTCTCTTATTCACATAAAATTTTCCAATAATTACCAAGTTCATTACGCATGTTGTCAATTTTCTCTTGGGACGTTTCAGTCGTAGTGAAAACTGGCACTAATTTTCATAAGTCACTTAAGCGTATGCATCAGTCGTCCCGCTCGCTTCGGATTTTCGAAAGTGAAAATATTCGACACCGCTTGATTGATTAGAATAAAAAAAAGTCTTAGCCCATGCAGGAAAATGGCGAAAATGGGTTAAGACTTTTTTTATTCCGATCGGACGAACGGTGAGGAAAAATATGACTTTCGAAATTTGCAGCTATCTCTCTCGCACTCACGGTGGTGAGATACCGACTGATAGATACCCTCAAGCAAGGATGCAAGGTTCGAAATAAACACTGGTCAAATTTCAAATCAGTACATTTGAGCTTCAAGATTTTTATATATAATTTGATATGACCGAATAATGAATATATCTCATTTATTTATTTATTCAATAAATTCAGTAATCTGCCATATTTTCGTTGTAAAAAGGACACTGAATAAACCAGATTGATCGCTTTCTGAATTTAAAGTTTAACAAATGGGAAAGATTTGATGATACGCTTTCCCTTCCTCTCGTCTGATGAAACATGCAAAAGATAAAGCTAGAAAGAAAACGTAAAAGAAACGAGAAACGATGAAGACTGTTGGATAATTAATGACCGAAGCATAGTCATTAACCGACCGAAAGCCGATAAACTTTTCCTCTCGTTGGGAAAGCGCGAGAGAACGAGTGTCTGTGTGTATATGTGTGCAAGTGCACTGTATAAATGATGAGAAAAAAAGAGAGAGGGGATGTGCGAGTGAGGAGATGATGAGATTCATGAAATTCTAACAGCTAGACAGCTGTGTTCCAACTATCGCAATTTCGAAACTCTGCTTGGAGTAGCAAAAATCATTTATGACAGGAATCGTAGAAAGATGAGTATGACGCGACAGGAGGTAGAATCCAAATGAAATGAGCAGCAAGGATTTACCCATATCATTCAACCTCACATAATCATGCATCCATCAGTGTACGAGAAAAAAAAAGTAACTCGAGTGTATACAATCGTTCTAACATTACACAGCTATTTCCTTTGAAAAATATGTAGTAACGATTTAGAAGTGCTTACTGCCTGAACAAACAGAATATTGGAAGATTCAGGAGCCCTATCTAAACGAATAATTGAGTCTGAATTATTAAGCAAGTCGACGTTTCACCACGAATTATAATCGAAAACATGTTCTTGTCGAGGATGTATATAAACGTAGGCTGTTTGTAGGTTCAAAATGTTGGAACAGCCCAATTCAAAGTAAGTAGTGCGTATGTATTTTCGCTTAGATTGACATTGATGGACGCGAGTGTTTATGTCAAGCTGACGTCCGAATTCCCTCTGGCGCGTAATCGCTCTTCTGAATGTTCACGCTCGCTCTCATACGATACGGCCATACTCAATCTTGTACACGATTTGTGGATGGTAGTTCGATTCGACCGAGGTTGTTCGAGGGTGTCTAATCGTGTCAATGAGTATAGAACGCAGCCACGTTGGACCAGGGGAAAAGGAAAGCCTCTGTGATTCCATAGTGGAGTGTGATGAACGAACTAGCAGGGACCTTTTGAAGGGCACCCATGGCCAGACTGTTCTGTACAAACGTAGATATATAGAAAGGGGAAGAACGAGGGAGGAATACGCTTGAAATATGTGAAGTGGATGTGGAGATGCTCAGTGGCTTTCTGGGCTGACCTGGAATCGCACCACTTCTGAGAGCGCTCTTTCGCCCTTTCCGGATATCCGACAGTATAGTGGCAAGAACGCGGGCTATTCGAGGGCCACGTTAATGTCATGAGACAGAGAGTTAATAGGGCTATAGCCAAATCGGAGCAGCAGTGGGACACGAGCTCGTCATGATGTCCAATGGGATTGAGAAACTCCATGCGGGGCTCCTCGGTGGATATCTGCACAAGTCCAGAGAGCCCGTGTGTCCTGGGATAGGAGCTGTAATTGGAGAACTGATAGAATTTTCTCCCTCGTTCTGTCTCTTACTCTCTCTCTCTCTCTCTCTCTGCGCAACGTGCTTACGCCAAAGAGTCTACATAAATAATTCCTTCACAATGTCTATATATAAATCATTTAC
Organism: Dusona sp. PSUC_FEM 10030013; assembly: GCA_018902295.1. Classification (NCBI taxonomy): domain Eukaryota; kingdom Metazoa; phylum Arthropoda; class Insecta; order Hymenoptera; family Ichneumonidae; genus Dusona; species Dusona sp. PSUC_FEM 10030013. The sequence continues at coordinate 6,316 of JABSMR010013042.1, read as the reverse complement.
GAGGTGTGGCGGTTGTATATATATATATAAATCATTGAATGACAACGAAAAGTACAAAAACAAAAAAAGGAAGAGCAATTGTAAACTAATGATGTCTCAGAACTATACGAAATTATTAGAGCACTTACTTTTTGCTTAACATTCTTTCTTATCCTTATTTTCTGTTTCGATTTATCTAGCTCATATCCATGGCTGCAACTTGAAGTTTTATGTCACTTCCGGACGATCCAATAATTTGGACGGATGGAGCTTCAGCCTGATGGAACTTACCTATACGAATGGAAAGAAGTAACGAAAAGCAGGCCGAAGAATGTATATCTTGAAAGTGAAGTGGAATTTCTTCGAGTCTCTCTTTTTCCGTATAGAATTACATAATGACCCACTGCGGCTACAAGGGTGCGAAATTGTCCAATTGGGTGGTCATCCCTTCAGCACGTGCTGCGGAGGACACTTCCTCGGGTTTCTTTCTTGTGTACTCAAGAGAATGTGCCTCGTGTGATAACGAGACTAAAACGACGCCTTGAAGTCGTTACTGTGGGACGAGATAGGAGTGATCGAGGCACCACGGAATAAAAAAAGAGTGTGAAGGATGTACTCTCTTGCTACCTATACATAGGGGCACGAAAAAGAATCGACGGACTATACGGACCGTGTAAAAATCGATACGTCGCCTGGGCAGACGTGAGAGAAGCGATAACCCAGAGACAAGGGATCTATATAAGGAAAAAAAACGACAGAAAACGGGATCGGCGAGAGAGATCTAATGCGAACCATAAAGAAAGAAAACGGTCTACCAACTCTTTGTCCTTGCATCGGATGGCCTGTCCCCTGTCCTCTTCTCCGAACGTATTTATTTCTTTATATTAACTGCGGTATAAATAATCTTTTAAGACAGAGAGGATGCTAATTGTTCCCAATAACGCCACATTCAACGCAACGAAATTCAACAAACAATTTCGTCGAAGGGCGCAGAAGGAAAAATAATGTTATTCAAAAAACTGTTAAGCTTCGATAAAATGCCAAATTATTTTATTAAGCAACATTATCTTGGTACTCTTGAAATTCTCATGGAATTACACGAAAACACTATTTTCTGCTCCTGCCTGGCTATCAAGGCTCAATCGAATTTGGAGGGGATAGTGATCGAGTTCCGCAGCACGAGATCGTGTACTTGATAATCGAAAACATGGGTGAAACCTTTCGAACATTCTACACTACTATTTCGCATTCCACAGAGGTTTGGCCAACTTTGGCAAAGCCTCACTGAATCATTGACAGCAAGATTAACCAAAGATCAGACCTTCAACGAACAGATATCTGGGTACGTAAGAACTCACGGTTCGACGATGGTTTTGCGATTTCGTCAACCATGTGATGTGACTATTGTACCGCTGTCTTTAGACCCTCATAGATCTCCCTGAATTCCAATAGATATGTCTCTTGATTACATGTAGAACCTTAACGTTTGTCGGACAGAGAGTTTACAATTTCTCCACGTCGATGATTGGAATAGAATTTTCGGCCCTTTGGCACCAGACGGTTTCACCGCAACATAATCTATTTGTTGCTGTGAAACGCGAAATTGCTATCTGGCATATACGTGTCTTAGATGTTTAAAATTGTGGTCTAATGTACTAACAGCTCTCCACAATTTACACGTTATACTACATTGCGTACAGAAAGGAAAACATTTACACCGAGCAATGTAACTGAATTACAGCTCCATCTTCATCAACTTGAATTTACCATCCATCGGCAGTTGGACAATTACACAGTTATCGGTACAGATACATTGGTAACTCCATCTTTAATCAAATTTATGAAGCATTGCGGTGGGAGAGCAATGTCAAACGACTTTCAACCAATATTTGAGAGAGTATTAAACCTTTGAAGCATATTTTTTTCCATACGTACAATGTACTTAAAAGTTTGCATGCATAGGTTTTTGGGGTCGCTGATTACGAATGCGAACTAAAAATTTGAAAATAAGCGAAATTTTTCAGTCAACTCTATTGTTAGTTTGGATCTAATGCAAAAATGATGAAATCTTATTTTTTTAAAGATAAATCACAGAATGAAAAATTAAAAAAAATTCTTAACAATTCTTTTAAGTGCATTAAGGTTGTGAAAAAATTGCCGTCGCGATTTTCATTGTAGATTAATAAGAAATGCATTTTTTCATGAAAAAGTGCGAATTTAGACTATTTGTTTTTATATGGTATTTATGCAGTTAACAAATAATGACATTCAGGAAATGTCATACAGACGATGTACAGCGAAAAATCCAGTATTTGTTGCGGCAAAAGTAGTTAAACAATCAAAAAACTGAAAAAAAAGGTTGGACAACGCCCACCATGACTCAAAGTTATTGCATTCTAAGGCATTAGCACGTTTTTTTCCATTCTACAATTAACCATTTTAAGGATACATTTAAATTGCTTTTTTTACAGACTTGAATTCCTACCCTTTGGATGACAGCTGTCGTACAACAAAAATTTTTGCGTGAGGCGTCAAAATAAATTAGTCGCAGTGGTACTTGATTGAGAATAGGAAATGGGATAGACATCGAATAAACGCGGAACCCCAGAGGAGTGTCAGAAAACATGGGTGCATTGGATTTCCTTGCTTGCCTCTGACTCTTTTATTGTCTATTTTCAGTATGTTTTTCCCTCTCTTTTTCTCGATCCGTCTGCTTCCTCTCTCAGCTAAAGACGCAAACTCTGGTAAAGTAAGCGGAAAAATGAAAGAGACGATATCACGAGAAGCGTTCACACTGTTCACGGAACGACGATCATACAAAACTTTGTCCGCCAGTAAGGAAGTGACTTTTGTCATATAGCTCGTTTTCGGATGAAATTCAAAGAAAGGAAAGTTCGATGACCAATATATGTCCCAATATCGGGAAATTCTGAAAGAATAGATGAATATCCAGATAAAAAAGTATCTCGAAACTTTTTCTGTAAGGATTTTCCAAGTTTCCAAAAGACTTAGCAATATAGTGACGTAGAACAAACAAGCAGCAAAGCTCCTTCAGACTTTGGCTCATATCGATTTTGAAGGATTTGGACTTTTTGTTTATCATTCTGAATTAGAGTGGTATAGTAAATTTTAAGCTCATTTTCAGATACTGACACGAGCCGACTCAATCCGTTAATTTCATTGACAGTTTCCTTCAATTTTATACTAATATTGAGCGTCGATAAAAGTTATCATTAAAGTTCCTGGAGCCAATCAATTGAGCTTCAAACACCTTGTCACCACTGTGTTGGTCGTAAGGGATTGTTCACGTTTCCTCGTATCCCTCCTTATTTCCGCACAACCCATTTCTTCTTGATTCAACGAGAAAGACATCAGGGTGTGAGGGTAAGAATGAAGATACATGTAGAGACAGAGCGAAATAGGGAAGCCCCGCGATGTGAGTAACACAGCACTGTTATCAGGCCATCTTTCCGGACACTTTTACTATTACGTTGAGTCGAGACTTTTTTTTAAATTTTATACGTACAGCTTGAGCCACAATAAAATAGGCTTTCTCGCACTTGTGTATCCTCTACACACATGCACACAATGAATATTACATGTGACCGCGTATCGTATAATAACTCTTAGCGGGAGGGCGCAAACTCTTTTGCTTATACGGCGGTTGGCCACGAGGAACCGCCGGTAATGAGATAGAATCCACTTAACCCGTAGCCCACGCGTGCCTAAGGGTTTGCCCATACTTCGCTCTACTATATATCCGACCTATGTTAGCTAGAATTTAGTTACTAAACTCCGAAGCATGGCTCTGTCTACTCCAGTCGACGAATTCTCCTGCCAAGTAACCTACTAAAAATATTTTCCTCGTACACCAAAGTCGGCCGAAAAGTAGCGATTCTTTGAAAGCTCGAAACGATTTTTTTCACAAATTAAAACGGTCATTTTTTATTTAAATTTATATTCAACATGTTGAAAGACTCGCCAAACAATATATACAGCTACAAACACGAGTAGGTTTGCAAAAAACCGTCAAAAACGTAAGAGATCAAACGAGAATTTAGCATTTAGGGTTCGAACCCCAAATGAAATGAAGAAGAGTCGAACTGTATCTTCATTTTTGTGTTCTGAGAAAACAAAGTGACATCACAGTAACTTTGCTAAAAGCCTGGATGTCGAAGAAAAAGGTTGAGTAAGTGGTTCGCGTCCGTACGTATTGATGTTTGTGTGTCTTTGCTCTCCGAAGCGTGACACGCATTTATACATTTCGCCCGAGTAATCACAAGTGCAAACCCGAACTTAGTCGTAACATGGCGGAAAGAAGAGGACCCTACGAGTGAACTTTGCGAAATTATGAATGCAGTGTAATCACAAAGCTTGGATACACGCGGCAAGTCCCGAAGCAAAAAGAAATTGGCGTGAAAAAGTTCTATAACTACGTGGAACTCTGACCTTGCGTTGGAAAATTACACAAATTTAGAATACTGTATATATGCCATGCTCGAAACTTATAAAATTAAACCGAAAATTAGCAGGTACCAAATATGGTAAAATTTAACTATTTTAATTCAATATCCACCAACCAACGATAAATGATAACTAACGAAAAGTTTTGATTCTATTGCTGTTTTTTAGCTGCTGAAAACTTCTTCAGACTACAGCAAAAATTGAAAGACAAACTTTTTTTCTTCTCCTGCTCTTACAGCAACATCGTTCAAAATCTCGACAGATAATTTATCCCACTTTTTTGTTCTTAAACCAGTGTCATCACCTCTGAGCATACAGACATTGAACCAGTATATCGTTATGAAGAAAAAATTGCAGCCCGGAGACACTGACGAATCTTCAAAGGACCAAGGTCGCAACAACCGACGAATAACTTTCGTCCGAAACGACTTTAGTTTTGAAACTGCGAAAGAAAGAATAAAACCGCAATCGGGGAACAAAGATATCGTAGGATCTGCTCAAGCGTTTTTTTACAACGGGGAGCAATAGTAAGTACAGAAGACAAAACGGCGAAAACTTCAGACGAAAGCCTCTAAATTTAAATGATAACTTCTCGGACGTCTGGAAGCTTTAAATAATTATCAAATTATGAAGTTTTACAGAATACGTTTTCTAAATTTATTGACATTTCTTAGAATCTCTTGCACGAAATTTGATTTCAGTAAAATGTGAGTGCAGCATAATACGATATTTACGACAGGGTTCATTTATTTTTAAATAAATAAAAGTTATTTTCGCTAGCGTCATTAGTTACTCGTCAAGTTCCTCAAACCCAGTTTTTTTTCTCTAATACCCATGATATACCGATGAAAAGGAATACGAAGGATCATTCTCTCGTCTGAAATTAAAACGTCCTGTAGTGATTAATGAATCGCGACAGGTTGAAGCATTAATCAACCGGAGATTGTATCGTTAGGGACCCATTTTTTGTGCTTGCTTCAAGGACTTCTCAATTACCTTTCGATTTAGGTCAAATTTTCAATGGACCTACTCTCTATTTTTATAGAATCTCTCGATTGATTTCATGTTGAAGCTTATGATTTAATCAAATTGCGTCTGCGTAGAAAAATGAAATTCACTGACGGCTCCAGTTTCAACGTCTTGATATTAATTTTTCGTTGCAAAATGAAGATTTAATTGTAAGGAAATAAAATAACGGATTAAAAGAATATATTTTTAATTATTCGCTACTCCTATATGACGTCTAAAGTTATATTAACAATTGTACATTGTAAAATTGAAAAATAATACAGTTTGTAAGTTTCGTATCGTTACTTGGAAGTCTGGACTATAAATTCAATGTACAGTGTCGATGCAATGACGAAGAAAATTGGTTGGACGATCCAAACAATCAACAGCGGGTGGATTCGTATTCTTTTTGTCATGTTTTCTCATTTCTCTTCTTTGCACCGGTCTAACTTAGTTTTCTTGCAACGCGAAGCAATCCGATTCCAAATCGATCTTTTATATCTAGACGATGATGTCTAGACAACGCAGTCTGCAATGTGAGAACCAATGAAAACCGGTTGACTCGGTCCTCACACGTGTAAGAACTTTTACGAGTTTTATACTTTAGCGTTCCTTCGCTCTTCTATTAAATATCTTGGATATATTCCTGCAAGTGTTGCTAAGTTTAAAAAAAATGCCGGAAATTCCAGCTCATCTGGACGAATGAAAAAATAAAATGCAGCTCCTCACTCTGGTAGGGGGTAAAGACACTAAAGAAGGATGAAAGTATAATGTAAAACAAACTCCTACTTTACGCCTAAAACGGGAACAAATTTCCCTTTTCTCCACTTTCAGGGGCTAAATAGGATGTCGATGTATCGTTCTT
>JABSMR010013031.1:0-10978 GCA_018902295.1 Dusona sp. PSUC_FEM 10030013 | reverse complement strand
TCTTAAATATTTGATACAAAAATAATAGCAAATTTTCAGAATTCTATCATCATTTCCGATTTCGAACTCAACACCCTTAATGAAAATGACTTGCATCTTTCTGACTAGAATTTCCACACTTCCAATTCCTTCTATTTTTAGGTTTTATCACGACTTTAATACACACATGCAAGTATAACATAATCAAAGGTAGTAAATGTACAGAGTTATATTCCCGATCTGTAGTTCATTTAATCAGACGAAATAATATGATTTCCAAATAACCCACATTACGTGGCTCGCTGAATTCGCGGTTTCTTCAATTTAATGCCTGCTCAAATGCCAACAGGTTGTTGATTACGAGCTTTGTGACTGGAATATTTAAATTTAATTGCCTTCTTATTGATCAAAATTGTATCAAAATTAGATTGACGTTGAACGTGAATTACGATTATTGTACGAGATACTATAACGAGATCGATATACCATTCAAAATTTAACTTTCATGGTAAATATTTTCGATATTTATAGTCTTCGTTCATTGTTGTCCTCTATACTTTATATAAATACCAATACATGTATTAATGCATTCACGTATATCCACATAATTGTACGTATGAATCCTTACAAATACGTTTCCTATTCACACGTATCGGCGGTATTATTCCTCGATGAATAAAAGGAATAGTTATAATTGGGCTTTTCCGCAAACCGAATATAAAGGAAGGATTCATTATCGGATGAATAACTGTCGCTATTTTATATAAATACAAGAATGTATAGAATGCAATTACTTTTGCTTGCACCAGCACTGAAATAGACGATGAAATGATTTTTATTCTCTAAACTTTATTTATTTATATTGAATTTGAAAAGAGCAAGTTATACTCGCACTTGTCTCTCTTGAAGGGTGTATATTGTTGGTATCTTAACGGTGAAAAATAGTAGTTGGCTAGCTGGGTATAAGGAAATCGTTCATTCAATTATTCAAATATCCGCATAATTCGTCCGTTTGCCCGTATTTCCGTCCGTCTGTCTGTCTGTCTGCTCGTTCGTCTGTCTGTTTGCCTCTTCGTTTCTCTGTTTATCTGTCTTCATTCGTATACCTGGCAAGAGGAAAAGCAGGCGAAGCGGGAGAGGCAGGCAACGTCCCTGAACCAATCGCGAATTCTATACATTATTTCCACAATAAAATATTATTTTGACTATTTGAATATATGTGAATTTGCAAGTTTGTAAATTATGCGAAATTTCAGTTCAATAACAGCGTTAAGACAGGAGAAATTCGAATGTGACCAAAATTTCAAGTTGGTAAAAAAAGAAGAATGAAATTTGTGGAATATTGTATTTCCACCATTACAATATGACCGACAGGCGAGGAAGCTATCTTATAAGGGTTATGGACGAAGGTACGGAATCGTAGAAATGAAAAAACTAATACGAAACACTAATAGAGGTTAACGCTTTTGATAAAAATTTCAATCGTCATTTTAAAGAGGAAACGATCATTTCAATTAATTGAAACATCATTGAAACATTGATCTGTCATCGATTTGTTTTTTCCACGAAAATACACTTTGCATTCAATGAGAAAACGATATTGAATTTTTACAAAAGTGCACGGATCGTAGCGCGATGAAGAATAAGTCAGATGTGCTTTCTTCTTGCTCCGTGGGATTTAATGTCTTTGCCGCGAAGCAGTACCTTTAAAATCTTCCGTTCGTTTACCTCTGAGAACAAAGTTTCCTTTTTATATACGTCCTCGAAGATGTTAACTCGGGGTTATTGTCCTGGGACATTTCTTCGAGCGGCACGTAATTTCCGTGCACTCTATATCGCACGGTATATCTCCTGCTCTTGTGTCTTAGAAACCAGAAAAGATCCTGTGAAAAGCCATTGAGCTAGACGTCACGATGCTGCGAGTCACTCTCCAGTAACTCTGGCTGTCTTGTACTCGAAACTCACGATGCTCGCCTCAATGTCACCGACCAACAATCGGTTTCCTTGTTCTCTTGAAAATACGAGTCTCCTCGCAGCTATTCGCTCCACACACAGAACAGGGTGATAAACTATAAGCACGAGTACACTTATATACACACATATATGGCAAGTAGCAGAAGTGACGTCTCGAATGGCGCGAATCCCATAGACTTATAGAGTTCACTAAACGCCAGCAACACGTAACGGTAGCCTTAAGAGACTCGTTCTGTGATCTCGGTTTCGTTATTTTCTAGCATATTTTTTCTATTATCTCTCCTCAGTCGAATAGACTCGAATTTGATAAAATGTAATGAGCTTTAGGGAATTATCGAGCATTAAATCGAAGATGAAGCAAATTTAATGAATAATTTTGAAAATATATTGATATTTTTATACCTTTACTAAACGTTCCAATGGAGGAAAGTAGGATGTACGTTTCTACACATAAAATGAAGAGATAAATGTATTTCCACTAACTCGATAAGCCCACAGACTACAACTGGACTTGAAAAAATTCAAGGACATTTATGACTAATAATTTTAATGGTCAATTGAACGATCATAATTGGGTGATGAACGTTCGTTAGCCTCGGTAGTCACGGAGCAGTACTGTTAAGAGTATGGAAATTGAAGTAGCACCATTTAACCGACACGCGAATATTCGCACACCTGATATTCACGAATCGGTGTTACGTATATATACGTGTATATTTTTTGCCCTGTAAGCATCTAACGGCAAGCAAGGGACTGGAGGTGCCTGTTTTACCGCATTCACGTCGTGTTCGGGCTTGTACTCTCGATCAATCACAGTCAAGTTAACGCGGTGACGTGTACAAGTACAGATACTCGCAGAGAAGGTCTTCTCTCTCTCTCTCTCCCTCGCGCCCTCACTCTCACACCCTTCCACTTTTCGCCCTCCGTTCGAACTCGCTTTCTCGATGCTTGCGCACTATTATATCAGTGAAGGTGGGTTTAACACTTTGTCGATGCTACGAGAGCGGGGAACGAGGCAATATCACTTCGCGACTGACTTTCAAAAGTCTCAAGGCGATATACTCGCTATGTGGGGGTAAATAAGATGGAGGCAAGTGCACGGTAAACAGGGCGAAGCGTGTGGCATCGTTGCTCCGAACTGCCGAACCAACAAGAGAGATCTTCAATCCATCTCTCTTCGTCTGTCCTTTGTAACCTATAACTTTTGACGTTCTTTTCACCACACTCCATTCACTCACTTTACTTTGAGCGAAATTACTCTTCCTTGCATGAGAAAAGCGTGCTTTGGAATGATCTGAACAAAAGTTTTCGTCCATAGAAAATTAAGTTCTCAATTCCCGCAGTTTTATTCATTTCTTGGGAAGATTTTTACTCCCTCATTATGGCATTATAATTACATTCTGTTTTCAAAGGATTTACTTGAGCTAGTTCAAAGCTCGGAACCGAAGCATTCGTTTTGATTAGGATCGATTTGTCAATAGGCATTTTTCTACCTCATTCGCGGTGGATATTCTTGATCTCATTTTCCCGATCTCTGTTAATAGGCAAGTCACATTCGACGTATAAAATGGCATACAAAATGGTAACACAACTTCGATAGCCCCTTTTAGCGATTCTCCTACCTTCAGGTCTGGTAACGAAGGATCCCACGGAAACTACTTATTCGACAGGATCAGCTACACACATGAAAGACTAAAAAGAAAGAGGATAAGAGAAAAGTCAAGGATGAATGAGGGAGGAATAGAAAATAGAGAGAAAGCCTATGGCATGAGTTTGCCGATCACGTCAAGGCTCCTTTCCTCGAAAACTTGTCGGAACGTACGTGCCATTTCTCCGGAAACTCGGAGCCCGGAACTCGTAATTGATTTACAAGCTTCGCATCGCGATAGCGCGTGAACCGAAGGCGCTCAGCCACGGAAAAGATAGTTACAGCAGGTTGAAGAGCGAGCTGGAAATTGAACGAGCCAAATTCAGCACAGTTCACGCAAGTCGAGATCGTATAGAGAGACAAATTTTGGAGCCTTCATGGTCCATCATCTTCGACACTGTAGCGTTTCGATTTCTGTTCCATGGATAAAACGGACATATCTGTCGCTGACGACATCCGATATTCCTCAATCAGAAATGGTCATCCATCACTCTGAATGCTTTTTTTTTATCACGGATGATTGACATTTATAGATCTGCTGTGACATGGAAGATGCACTAAATTCTACGAGTGACGCGAGTGTCACTCGATCGCTATGACCAAAAGTATTGGCGATTTAAATATGGGCTAACTTCCAGCTCTTCGCGAAACAGGCATTTGGCGAATTAGCGATGACTTTACAATCCTTTATCTCTCAGTGACCCCTTACTCTTACCAATCCAGGCAACTTAGCAGACTGCATCGTTTGCATACGTGCGTATCTGGGTCATTCGTCTTTCTTCCTTTCCTTCTTTACTTTTAGTCTATGAGTTTTCATCTCATCCTCTTTCCCTCCATTTTTCTCTCTTTCGCTCTCTTTCTTTCTTGGTCTCGCGGTTACTATTCCGTCCCTCGCTTCGCGCGAATGAGAAATTTTGACCCATTCCTCTTCGTGGAATTACTTCCTGTAATCTTTCTCCGGAAAAGTTATACGTACTCTTTGATATACTCTCGGGTATGCGCGGGAGAGCACTGTGCACTGTATGGATTAGGTGCTCGAGTGCGGCGCGCAGCGTCGCACATTCTCTTCTCAGAAGCACCCGACGACCCACGATTCTAACGTAAAGGTATAAGCAACGAAGGAGAGAGGGTTACTAACAGTCAGGAGGCTGGTGATGGGGAGATGGGAAGAGTGCACGGAGGCAGTAGTGAAGGTGGAGAGGGAAAGAAAACGGCAGAGACAACTTGGACAGCCCAGGATTCCCAGTCTCTACGTATTCTCATAAGATATTCGCGATTGGAACGGGCTACGCGGGAGTTACATTTTACTATACGGATAAAGGAGGATTTGCAGAGGTTGTCTCCGGGCCAAAAGAGGCCAATACCCGTTAACCCACCCCCGTTTTATCCCGCTCATCCAAGGATAAACGAAGCACACTGTCTCACTCTTTAACCTCGCGCTTCTTCATCCATTGTTTTTTTTCTCGCTAACTCCAACGACGACTGGTTGGCTATACTCGGCTCAGGCTGGCTGGCAAGTGCAAGAAAAACCTTCGAGGTTACAATTCATTGGACGGAAGAAGCTCCTCTCTCTCTCTCTCTCTCTCTCTCTCTCTCTCTCTCTCTCTCTTTCTTTCTCTCTGTTCTTTTTCCGCGTGCTCCTAAGTGTGCCCGCACTCTCATTTGTGAACTCTCAAAACTATACGGTAAAGAGGAATCTTTCGAGTCACTGCCAAAAACATCAGACGATGCGCCCAAAACTTTCAAGTGTATGTAGATGACCTCCTGCCTCCTCCTTTCCTACTTTCCGTAAACTTTTCAGTCGTTTTACGTCCCGGTGGAGCTTTAGGGGAAATTATTTTATATTTATTGTTCTACTGGGATTGGTTCGTCGCGGCTGTGGGAAATTTGCGAGTATTTACGAGCTTCCCTCGAAATAAATGGCCCTCCTCATCTCCCACTGTTTCACAGATGTCGAATTTTCTCAATCTTCTTTAAGCAACAACCTAAAGAATGGCAATTTTATTTTTCAACACATAAGATTATTATTCAAACATTTGTTATAACTTTATCATTGTTCATTTCATCATCCAATCATTCGTTATATACGAAGTACTGAATAATTCGTAACTTAGCATAACGCCAAAGTTTCATTTACTAAATAGTTGAACAAGTTTGACGTTAAAATGGAAGAATGAATATCTATAAGTCCTTCCTTTTTTCTGTCGTCGTAATGGGTCGTGCCGTTTAGTTGGCGTTGAATGATTTTTTTTCCTTGTCGTCGTTGGGCCCAGTTGTAGAAACTCGCGAACCGTCCTGGCCAATGAGGCAACAAACAACCTCCTTTATCGCGCCACAAGCTCTCTTCTTCTAGCTCTTTTATTCTCTTCTGCTTCTCTTCTCATTTCTTTCTCTTATTCCGCATCCGTCGTTTATACCCTTTTATTTTCCTATATACCTATCCTTTTCGTCACCCTCTTTATCCCACCTACTTCTCCGTCACTGAGAATTCCTTGGATTCCATTGTCTCCGGGACGGAGAAGCCCTCGGCCCGATTGTGCTAGTATGCAGGCACCAGCCAGTTGCTATATGAGAAAAGCTTATTCCTCTGTATATATATATATATATATAGCAACCTCCTTCCAATCTCACTCAGTCGTATTCTGTTGATTTATCCACTGTTAGCTGTAGTATTTGTTTCCGCACCTGGAGCTTTTTCAACCTGATGTGTCCTCCAGTTTATCACGAGCGATACTTCAATGACACTGCGATATATTACGAAACAAACCTTTCGATTAATCGGAAGAACTCTTCGAAAGAAAAATAAAAGTCCACTAGATCCGGACATGCCCTTTAACTTCCTGAGAGAGTTAAATTACTCGAAGTAGATTTATGTCAAGAATGTGACAAGCGGCTTTCCGAATAATTGACATTTCAATTTGGATGTAATCAGATTGCGCCACTCGTTTAAGTCCTTCAAGTCTATTCGTTTTAACGGGGGACATTCGAAATTTATACTTTTTTCTTGTTCTAAGGAAAAATCTTCTTGCATCGTTGCACCGGAGCAAAAGTTCTTTTTATTATTATTATTTTTTTTTTTTCGTCATTTGTAAGTTATTAATATTTTTCCCATTCTAGACAAAAAAAAACGTTTGACCAATTATCATATTATAAATGATCAAGAAGATTGGACGAAGTGAAAGAAAAAGAACATTTTTTTGTCGAATCCTGACGATGCAAATTTCAACATCTTTCTGCCCATGTTCAAATTATAATGCGACTTTTTCCCAGCAAAGTTCGTTAATCCGAAAATATTTTAATTCCTGTGAATATTTGAATTTTACTTATATCTCATAATAATATGCCCGAAGTTTGCCGCAATGGAGAGCTGACAATTAGTCTTCGTGGCATATTGTTACGAGCTTATAAAGTTATGGAGTTAGTCAAAAAGTTGAAATAAAACCGGTGTATAGCTTTGCCGTGCGATACTCTGTTTCACTGCATTCTTTCAACTTGTTGAAATGGTTATACGAGGGGGGAGCAAACGAATAGGATGAAGCAAGTGGGTAACGCTTGATCCCCGAGGGCCTACGGAAACAGGAACAAACGACTCGAGAGCTCTCTCTTTTCAACCATTCATTCATATATCTCATCCATCCATCATCGATTCTCTTGACGGGTCTTCCGGGCGCCAAGAGTCTCTCTCCCTTTCTCGCTTTTTTTCTCCCTGTAGCTCTCCTCTTCTCTTGATTGTGTCGTATATGCCCGTGCACCCTTAAGCTCATACATCACTATAGACGTATTTAAACAGTTTGAAATGGCGTGTATCACTATTGATTCTTTATACACATTCAGACAGGACGAAAAGTGCTCTTCACGTGTGAATAAAAACGATAAATCCATATCGTATCTATCCTCGTATCGCCACTGATCCTATAAAACTAATGGGATAATTTGACTCGCTGCTTTATATTACTAGTCAAACAATATTTGTCTAATATTTAACTTGAAAAGTGGATATTCCTGGTGCGTTATATTTCGTAAATAGGATGCTGAGAGAAATACAGACAGCATTAAAAACAAAAATATATTTGTTATATAAAAACTTTGTATCAACAAATTTTTTTTCGTGTTAATAATATAAACAAATTTGGGGAGAAATTTGTTGTTTTCAAATGAGTACTCTAATCAACTCATGGCTCTCATAAAATAACGGTTTACATGAGAGTAAAATGTTAGCAAACACGTACGAGTTATTTTAAAATTGAGAAGATTGGTTTCCATCAGTTTCAACATGATGCTTCAACATATCCTTTGGAGTGGAAAATAATTTCGTCGAAAAAATGTATTCATCTCCAGCGTAGGAATAAAACGTCATGAAATATAAATATACATATTTTTAAAACGAGACACGGACTCGTTTCTGGCACGTGCAATTTTACATCTGTCCGGATTCTTGGGAGTGGCTGTATTCTCATGTGTATGAATACACATTTTTTTCTTCTTCTTGCTTTCGAAAATGGAGAAAAGAGATTTTTTCGGTAGGTCAGCAGAGGAACCCTGGTGGTTTTTTCTTGTGTTACATGTCGGTTTCCACGTCGGAGCTACGCTCCGGTGACACTTTTTTCTTTCTTTTTTCCTCGTCGTTGCATGGTATTCAAATTCATGCTCATTACAAGATTCAAGCTGGCGCACCAGAGGAATTAGACGCAACGAAGAGTCCACAAAACCACGTGCAAGTGACACTTCGTTTAAGCCAACGTGACTCAAATGATTTTTTCCCTTTTTTCTTCATTTTATCCTCGGCCTTTACTCTCACTAGATATGTGAGAAGAACGTGTGTATGAGGTTGTACGAAAATACGACAATTCTCCGGTTCACTCGAAAAAAGGATGTTCTTTCCGTATGAATAAATACACAACCAGAGGCGAATATAATCGCCTCCCAGACAACATATATATTCCTGTTACTCCTTTCGTTTTCATATATTTACGGTATCTTTGCGAAAATAAAATAAATAAAAAACGAGAATAAAATGCTAAACACGAGTTCACATTCTTGTCGGTTCATCTCTTTGGCTCCCAATTTATTCCTTACTTTTCATCAACTTTACATTCACAATTGTAATTTCGTTCCTGGCCTTTGATACACTTTTATTTTTCTCTCCATTTGTATATGCATATATTCGGGAAATTGTGATATATTTTCTCTTCGTACACTCCGTATCGATAATCGATAGTATCGGTTACTCGTTTCTATGCCATCTCCGCAAAACGAAAAGAGTCTTCCGGTATTAAAAAAGAAGGCCATGTTCTTACGTCCTCTTTAAGGTAAAAAAACAAAATACAAAATTCGACGGGGTACATTATTTAGAACACTATCATAACAACGTTGTATAGCCACAATGACAGAAAATTAGATATTTTTTTTCGATCTACTCAAGGAATTCAAGATTTTTAACATTAGGCATAACTTGGATGCGATGTTTTGAAAGTTTCAGGATTGCAAACCATACTCGTCACATATAAAAACAAATAATAGAATTTTGTATGTTCTATTTTGTTATAAAATTGGAAGTTTTTATTTTTTCAGAATTTTGAGTATTTTTTATAGGAGAATAAATTTATTTTCGCATTATAGAATCGTAAAATCTTAAGCATCTTTTGTGTTTTGTATTTAGGACAAATTTTGTAGCTCGAGGCTGGTCGGGGCAAAAACGCCTCGGTGAAATGTCTTTTGATATCGCTTCGAGATAAAACCAATTGTCTGTCGAGTGACTCTATTTTCTCGGCTCAAGAAAGTACGGAAAGAGCGTCGTACTCGAGGGAAAAAAAATCTCTCACTGAACATAGATATATGCATGGCAATAGAGGACGATGAGAAAATGACTCAAGTTTTTTCTTCGCAATTTCTTTTTTTCTTCTCTCCTTCCTCTTATTTCCGTAGCGTCGAAACTCCACAAGTGTCGAGATGAAAAACTCTAACGTAGATTCGCATAAATATTCGATGAAGGAGCGAATACAAAATTACCGTGAATACGTTTAGCACAGGAATATTGCACTTTCGCTTTACAAGGGAAACGATCGCCCGTCGAGTGAGCAACTTTAATCGAAATGGAGAAAGCACCATCGTACAGTGAATTCCTCTTTTTTTCACTATCTTCTCTTAACTCTTAATTTTTTTCAAAATTACTTCTCAAAAGTTTGTTACTCGACTAAATCGGATATAGATATATCATCGTTTTCCGTCGAGATAACTTTATATTATTTCCCAATGGACGTTAGTGGAGAGCAGCATATTATAATCGCTTATAAGTAAAATCGTCCAATTCAAAACTGAGTTAAATAGCGCCGAGTGGGATAAAAGCTTGTTTTATGGCAGAGCTTTTTTTATGGTTCCGGAATTACTACGAACTTTTATAATTTCGTATGCAAATACGCCTAATCAGGCTCAAAACTGGGAGGTACACGAAAAATATAAAGGATTCCACCCTTTTAAACTCTTAATAAATTGTTCCCCTTGGCAGCGATTTATTTTATTCTCTCTGTCATTTCCACCTATCCCGCCTACGACTGACAAGTTTTTTTCCGAACTGCTTAACTCCGCGTTGAATATTTTGTTAATCCTTCCTCGTGTCCGAAAAAGCAAAATCGAATATCATTGTTTTATCCAACTTTGTTATATCCTCGTTTTATTTCGAACAGCAATAAAAAAGCTTATTGAAAAAAGAAAGGAATGACGTTCCTCGCTCATCGCTCTGTTATCCACGTGTAATTTTCCATCGTGCTTATCTATGTTATTTATATTTGACGCGGGATAAAAAATTAACTTGTTAAATAACGCAGCGTGAGAGATTCCCTTGGCTGTATAATATTCTCAACATATACATAGTTCCGGGGTGATCGCGATTGCGCGTCATAATCGACGCAACGGGTGTTAGCTTCGCGTGCTCTCTCACGTTTGAATTTTTCTCCAACCCCATTCGTGATAATGCTCGACGAGGCCTATATTAATTGGCAGAAAGCCAACATTTAAGCTGAAAATATTCTACCTAAAATTACCCTCATGATGCACCAGACGCCACTCTTCCTCACATTCGAGAATAAATATTTGAATCGTCAAAAATTTTACGGAATAATCTCAACCGAAACGTTCAAACAGTATTATTGGAATTCATGCATTTTTTCCAAAATTAATTTAATTACAAAATTTACAGAGTTATGATTTATCCGCAGGCTTCATAACCAAACGGAACGAAAACAAAGCGAAAAATGGAAACGATATTCATCCGTAGTTCTTGCGAATTTATTTTATACTGCGACTCGATTAGAATAATTCAAATTTACCTTCTGGTAAAAAAATATCTGTATTAAAATTTATAGATATAACGTATTTGCC
>JABSMR010013020.1:0-10980 GCA_018902295.1 Dusona sp. PSUC_FEM 10030013 | reverse complement strand
CATTGAAACAATCTCAAATCACTCGGCACTCAAATAGACATTGAAAAAAGGTGTTAAAGTGTTACGATTCGGGCAATAGAGCAGGGTTTAGGTGATCTATGAGTCGTTCAGTCGGTAAAAATCCTGCTGCGAATTTTTCCCCGACGCGGTTGACTTTTCGAGAATAATACAATTCACCGGTCGTCTCCATCCATCAGAGAATAAGGTGTATTTTTTCTTTTTCTCGAAATATCAAACGTCTCAGAGAAAAATGTAAATCTGCTTTTTAGCTGTCTTTCTCGCATTCCAGCAATAGATAAAACGCCTTAAATGAGTCATCGTTCACATAGAAGTCGTAACTTTTATGAATAATGATAAAATTCTTATACGAAAGAGAATACTTTGTTATGCGATTTAATTATGTGGGTGATATGAAGAGCTTCGAGTACTGTTCCGTAAGGTCAAAATCACGACACAAAAAATTTCGTTCATAATCAACGTGCGAGCTAAGCGACACTCGTTAAATTTAATGACATTTTTTTCTAAAAGTGTGAGAGAGAAGCATTGATATTTATATGGAATGAAAACAATTGAATTGTCAAATAGTGATAGCCCGAGGGACTCGTTAGAACGCATGCTATCTTAGACGTAATAAATTCGAGGCGATGACACGACGGGAGTCTCGTCGGCAATTTCTCTCGCCGTTGAAGAAAAAAAAAATAATAATTTCGTTAACCGCGGCAAAGGGCTCGATGGTCTGTCGTAAAATGAAAAGTATACGATGTGGAAAGGATAGACATGAGTTTTGGACGCCTCTTAACGGAGTCAGCTTCCCCGTACAACTTCGTTCGCTCCTTTTCGACTCAATTTTATTTTCTTTCTCGGTTAGATATACGAAACGAGTCGGGGACGGGTGGAATGAGAAGCGCGAACAGACATCTCGATCTTTTCACGTCCAGGCTTCGATCATTTCGTTTAGTACCATAATAAGGTAATAATAATAATAATAATAACAATATTAATAATGTATTTGATATATGTAAATTGGGACATGTCCCTCATCACATTCCAACCTTTATACATCGATATGAATGTCCTGTACAAGTGTGTTCGTGTTGTTACAAGTATACCGACAAAAAATAACGTCTACGACTTATCAAAAAATAACAGAAACAATTTTTTTTTCATCGAGCCAATACCGTTTAAATCAAAGCAACGTGTTTGGGACCAAGAAATTTAAATGTCAATAATAAATGTCAAATTCATATTGACTTTGTTAGAAATTCAACTAATACGAAAATTCTATTAACATAAATACTATAAAAAACTATTACCAAAAAATAATGTGACACAAATTATGTCTTCGGTATTGAATCAGTCGTCTTTAAATCAAATCAATAGTGTTTGGGGCCAAAGAATTTCAATCAAATATTTTCCTCGCTAGAAAAGGCCAACTATGTTTTCCGAAATATCCCTGTGGGAAATGAACAATGAGTTCTACTATCCCGTGGATATCTCATGACAAGTTGGCACGTCCTTGTGGCTGTCGTGAGTCTCGAGATGATTATTTAGAGGTTCATTCTCGTAACGCTCACCTGCTCCATAGCGGTCACTTCACAGCGACGTTCTATACTATATACACACACTCTGTGGTAGAGGGCCGTAAAGAAACGAGCATGTGCTGGAAAAAGGTACCCTCAGAGGGCATGGACCGGGGACTGTTGTGTGTCCCTCGAGCGACGACCGTCCATCATAATATTTGTGCTCGCGTCAGCGAACTTGAATTATATCGTTATAGCCGGTGGATCATTCTTCGGAAAGAGAGAAAGACAGAAAGAGACACACGAAAAACGACGATATAGAGAGAAAACATTTGTACGAAAAGTCTATCTTCACATTGTTCGGAAATTTGACATGAAATTTAATTAAAATGTTAGATTTAGATTTATTTGACTTGATAGTAACCAAAATATGATGGAAAATTATGGATACAGATAAAACGGGTCAGGGTCAAACCTTCCATTTTATTTGGCCAAAGATATTTCTCATGTATATATTTATACATGTCTTCTTTCCGTGTAAGATTAAGCTTGCAACCAATCACGGCCCTTGTTGGATTCATCTTATAACGAGGGACAATTTTTATCCGGGATAAAAGATTAGAGCGATAAGATGCCGCGTTTATTTAATTTTCGTCTGGATATTTCAATTCCCCATAGCGTGATTCCACACTCGTAGAAATTCTCCGGCAATTAATATCTGAGACACTAATTTATTGTGTTGTTGAGATTCGTTAATAAGATTCGTATAAAATATACAAGGCGAGTACAAGATTGCTGTTAATCGAGTAGTTAATAATTTTTCTCATTCTCCAAACTTTTCGGTGGTTTGATCGGCAACGGGGATTGGGAGAGAAAACATCCAGCTGGATTATTGGTCGATGTGTCTACAATTTTTCAGATCGTGAGGCTTGATTTTCCAAAGTGGTTGTGGGTGTGTCCTCGCTGCTACAATTTATGTGACACAACCCGCCAACGATAGAAACTGACTAGGGCCAATTAAAATCCAGGAAAGCTGATAGAGTCGTAGACCTTGTCCGGTCACCTCCTAGTTTGGATAATGCGCCATTCGACAGATAAGAATACATCTGCTTCTTTATAAATGTATATATAAATGTCCAAAGACTCGTGTCTTTTTTTTTGTGGTCCGATAAAACAATGTTCACTTTCACGTTCATTTATCCAGTTCGTAGAATGAATATTCTTCAGTTGTAACAATCATTCAGTAGAATTTTTGAAAAAACCTACGTTTTTTCAATCGTCCAAATTGAGCCGAGTCTCCTGTTTGAAAAGCAGATTGGAAAGAACGAAAGTACATTCATGATGTTTTTGTTTATCAGTATTTACGTTCAATTAGTTGCAATAATGATTGGTTGAGAAATAAGAGACTATGAGAGCGGAGTGCGTAGGGCAAGAATGTTGAGAAAGATACATTTGATGCTGTAAAGTTGCCTGGCGAACGAACGAGTGCTGAGAAACTTGCGGAGAAAAAAATGTATAACGAGAAAGAGAAAGAGAAGGAGAGAAAACAGGGGAGACGTCGACGCGAGTCGTTGAATAGATAAGGCGAGGCAATCGGATCGCCGTAACCATGAATAACCCTTTATAGAGTCGATCTTTCGTATATACACGAGCGCGCTCGAATCGAATCAATTGCTACGGAAATGGTTTTAAAATTCTCACACCAGAGAATGTTGTGTTTTTCTGACGAAGGTGACGATATTATACAGCTCCAATCGTGCATTGAACGAAATCCCCCTTAACGACTTCTCGCTATCGCTCGCAAGCTCTATTCAATTTATAGCCTGTTCCGCGTACGCACACTTTTGAACAAAGGCAGCAGGACGGGACACAAACCAATATAATAATAAGTGAGAGAAAACGAATAAAATAATTGATCAAAGGGCACGATCACGGTCTCACTTTTCGTTCTATCGAGCGACTCCACGCGTGGGTGAATGTTGACGTGAGAATGAGTTTGCGGATCCCTCTACAACAATTCAAGATCAAGTCGCCAATTAATCTGTCCCTCGGACTATAAATTCAATTAATTGACACTCAAGAACCGTTTTGCTAATATTAAACTCTCGTATATTACTCCAAACCTTTTGAGACGTGCGTTTCAATTAAATTGTGTTTTTAACTTTCTCAAGGTGAATATTGTGGTTTCCATAAATAAGTATGCGTCGGGTGTTTTGTTATTCAGAAGAGTTTTCTTCATGCAGTGGAACTTTTGTAACACGTCGGTCTTCCGATTTACTATTTATAAATCAATTCACGTCGAGTTGTGCTAATTTTCAGAGAATTTTTTTTGCATCACGCCCTCGATAAGATCTGCACTTTTGCAACGGCTTATTTTAATCGTTGCTAGATTAATTTAATTGGCTCATGTATTATTCAAGCAGGCTATGATTTTGTATTAGACGTTTTTCATTGACTGAATTTAATAAATGGCTCGAGATCAAAGATTCGAGCTCCCGGAAGTCGCGGGGGCTGTTGCATCGTAAGACAAGGTCCGTTGAACATTCTCGTTCGATTATTAATGAGTTGTCATTAATGAAGGTAAATAAAAATCGAGAGTGTGGAGATCCGTAATGTTGACCCAGTGGCCCGAATAATCTATAACTTCTCGATTTAATTAAGGGCCCTCTTCGTTATCTAATCTCAAAGTTGCCGGCTGGATGTTGTCTTGACGCGCGCGATTTCCGGCCCACGTTCATCCTTAAGGCTCAGAAACCGAGTACAAATTAAGTATTTAAGATAATTAGCTGATTTGACGACGTTTGTTTTTCCTTTCATTCCCGAGCAAGAAGGCGGCGACGAACGCGATCTTATCTCGTATATATAACCGCATATACAAGCGCAGCAGATACTCAAACCCTCGCCCCGGCCTTTCTCTTTACCTCGTGCCTGTGTCTGCTCGTTCTCGGTGTGCCCTTCCGAGTGGCGCTTTCTTTCAAAGGGACCACTAACTTGATTTATCGTCGGTTGAAACCTTGGAAGGGTCCTAAAGATGAGAGGACTCGTGAAGATCTCAAAGCCTCTGCATATACGTAAGCATGAAGCTTGGGAAAACGCTGCAATTTTGTTCTTACTTCCTCAGCTTTTCAGGAGTAAATCCAGTCAATACTCTTTCTATTTTTCCTTCGTTTACATGAGAAATACATGAGCAAAACCTCGTCTTCCAAAGACATTTTGATGTCCATTAAAAACTCACCCATCCTGTTGTCTTCCAAAAGACGCGCTGAAGGTTGTTCAAAAGAAGTTCTGATTTCTTCAAAAAGACATCTTGATGATCTCTCGAAACACATACTGATGTCTCATAAAAGACATTGCGATCTCTCGTGATAGATATGGTGTTGTCTCTTAGAAGACATGCTGACGATTCCCAAAGGACATCATGATGTCTCTTAGAAGACATTCTGACGATTCCCAAAAGACATCCTGACGTCTCTCTTTCGCATTTTTTTGCTATCGTTACTTCAACCCTTTTTAATGTTGTTTTTATGTTACCGTATTCATACCGCATCATCTGATAACCCTTCGAGATGTCGTTCATAGCACAAGTTCTGAAACGATACACTTGGCGTTGCGTTAGCAAAACAGGAGTAGCTACATTGCCAAGAGCGAAGGGCCACAGGGACGAGCCGGACTCACACACATAAGTCTTGACTCGCGCGGTCTTGTACCGCGTTACGACGCTTGCCGAGTAATGAGTGGCCTCGAGCGGATGTAACTATATAACCCATGTTAAACCTGCTTTCGAGAAAAACTCGGTGAGGTTTTTGCGTCTCTCGGGCTCGCGGGTATGTTATGCTCTGGTCGAGCCAACGGTTGCTCGTGAGGGAACTCTCTGCTCTTCTCGAACCTTACCTCGGCATCACCAGTTAGGGCATATATATCCAACATCTACCATAATTCGCTGCTTCTATACTATGTGTTTACATCTATGTAGCAGCATCGGTCTATCGGCATGCTCTTTCATCCCCTTTATCGATTTATCGTCGATCAAAAACTCTATCCAGTTTTACCGATCAAATATTAATCGACTGATATTGTCGTTATAGAAAAAACGTCACAAGGATACTTTAAGCGGTACTCAAGGTAATCAGAGGGATCTAAAAATCATATAGGAATGAAAGTGTGCAATTACACACTTATGAAATCTCGTTGAAGCTATTACTTCGAAAAACAGCAAAATAATAAGACCTTGACGTCATGTAAATTATTGGAATGCAAATTGTTTCACGAACATGGAATAAATTTTCTTTGAAAAAGAATCTGACGGTATAAAGTAGACGTACACATTGGAAAGAGTAATTATTGGAAATGTAAATAAGTACCGACGGAGACCAAGAACCTCTAAACTCACCAAGCTTTTCGAACTCTTCCGAATCTAAAAAAAAAACTTCTAAGAAACGCTGAAAGTATTCTCGACTTGGAAACGTCGATAGAACGAGTAGAAACAATGTATTACTGCAAGTCTAGCTAACGAGGTCTAGGTGAAACCAAAAGACGTAGAAAAAAGCGTATGAACTGAACGAATCTAGAGGTAATTTATTGTTGGAGATTGATGTAAATGGGAAATAAATGTTAAGCGCGAATTCAATGAACGAGTGGAGATACGGTTGAATACGCTACTCTCGGCAGGTATATATACGTAACTGTTGGTTCAGATCGTGTTACACAGAAGGGTCCCTCGTGGTAAAGAGATGTTGAGAAAGAGAGAGACGAGCGAGGGAGAGGGAGGAAGGGAGAAAGAGGCTGGTCGTTCTCCGAGCAAGTGCACGAGGCAAAGAGCACACAAGCTGCAGCAGAGAGTCGGGGAGCACGCGAACGCGCGTGCCTCCCGTCTATATGTACCCTGACGAGAGAGTGAGTAAGAGAGCACATGGTGCCTGCAGCGTGGCCTAGCATGGAATTTCCTCGCGGGCTTACGCAACAACGGCACGGTAGCTCCAACATCTGGTTCTACACGCTTGCAGTGTTCTCCGAGCGCAAACCGCATGCACGAAGCGGAGGAGCAACTAAAGCCAGTCACATCGAGACTGCATGTGCAGTCTGCGGCAGCATTTGCCATACTTTTCTTCCCTCTCTCTTCCTCCTCCACTACTTTTTCTTCTTCATCGTTTACTCTTCATACGTTCACGATCTTCGGGCAACGGAGCAAAAACTTTTATATTGACGGAAGTAAGTTATACGCTGCGGTTGTGCACAGCCTTCATTTTACACATTGAATATCTGTCGCAATCCTCCAGTCGAAACTCTCGTTGAGAAAGATTGACGAAAAAAATTCAAAGGTGGGTGTACAGGTGCGTTACCGAACACCGGTCAGTCCTTGCTTATGATGAAACAAAACGTTAACAAAATGATTCAATATTGTCGCTGGCAAAATGTAAACCGTCTCAAATGTCCTAAGTATCTTTTCTCTGGTTTCGCGTTGCGACCAGACTTTTTTTATATTCGAGTACTGTTTACGCGCAGATGAATATAGGTAAAGTAATTATTGTGAATCGTTCACCGCATATACGAAACTAAAAATAATTTTACAAGTTAACGATTTTTTTTATCCACGAGACTGCGTCTTAAATTTTATGAATCATTTTATTTTCCGTAATTTAAAGATTTTTCGATTTCTTCAGAAATATTAGTTTTTATTAAAGTCAAGACTATTTTGGCCACAGAGCTAAAATTATTTTCGAATAATTTCTCTTCATTATGACGTTTAACTCGATTAGCATGAATTGGTCGGCATAAAATTTATTTCTTTGAGGTACTCGTCACTTAGACGGTGAGATGAACATTAAAGATTCACGAGATTATGTAGCTGACATTATTGCAGCTGGCATTAGAAAATTATCGAGATGCAAATTTTTTTGTTTTCAATACGCGCAATAACTCGAGCATTTTATGTCGAATACCCGCTGGGCTCTCATGAGCTCTTATATTATCCTTGTACAAACATATCACACATATAAATCCTTGTCCACGTGTCGTGCATATATAACACAGTAGGACGCATTGATTTTTCTTTGGGAAATCACGGCTAATAGACTGTAGATTAAGTTTAATTTATGGACTGTCAAAACAAAGTTGAAGTTAAGAAAAGCGTTAATTACTCACGGAGCCGTAGAGCAAGCCGCAAGAATCCATACAGAGATATAGACACGTAGCCACTCCCTGGATCCTTAATTGGCCCCTTGATACGGAGGTCCTCTGGAAAATTGCTGAAAAAACAAATCGTAAAATGCTCATTTAAAATCATTGCAAGAAAGTTTAATAGTTTTACGTTTTAATGTGCATGCTCAATACGAAGAAATACACAGAGAACATCGGGGGAAAAAACGAAAGACAAAAAGAGAGAGGAAAAAAGGATCAAACGCGATCGTTGAACACAAGGGGGGTAAAATGATATCGCGAAGCAAGTTTTAACGGTGCTTCCAGTCGAGTGAAGAGCCCACAAGAGCACGTGGCTTCGACTGTCTCGATTTCGCAGATCGGAGCCGCCCGCGTGTATGGCGACTACTTCCAACGGTTCCCGTCCTCCTGAGTTTTATTCCCGAGGGTATCGCGTGTCCCAACGGGGGTGTTTGGTCCATTGAACCAAAATTTTCCTTCGCCACGATTTTTTCACATAATTATTTTTAACGGTACACACTCGATAATTCAATGATCACTATTTCTTTTACTGTTTTACAAAAATGGCTTTTTTTCGAATCTGGATCGCGATTTCGTCGATAGATTATAAGAAACAGTCATTTTTGAGAAACAGCAAAAATTCGCGATTTATAAATAGCAATGCATACGAATACGAATGAAACAGCTCGATGTGTAATTAATAATCAATTCAGTTGATTACGCAACCAACTTGCATGCGACCCAGCTTTGGAGCATTAAATGTGAGGTCGAGTCGTTCGAGTGCGTGAGAATTAATGCATTGCGTTGATAATCAAGCTCGTTGCAATCTGCAATGAAATGTGAAGACGATAACGTGAATTCGAAGAGCCTAAATGATCGCGATTAACATGAGGGGAATATAATTGCACGGACTTATAAGGAATCGTAAATATCGGCAATTAATTGTATCGTGTGCTCATTCCGATCCTACTGAGAAATAAATCGAGGCTTCGGTTCGGTATTTCAGTTCGTTTAACTGTACGTGACAAAAGCTTCGAGAAAAGCTCGCGCCGATAGACGCATCAAAGTGGCGTTTTTTTCTGGTTATTATTACGTCCATGTGGGTGGGACCGTTTCAAAAGTAACCAATGACGGCGGCATTGTACACACGCGGCAAAAAATATATGTATACTAGCCGACGTCATATATACATATATGCTGTACATTTTGCAGTTAACGACCTCGCCTGTTAACGAACCTCGACGTTCTAATTGAGGCTTGGGATCGTTTTTTTTAACTGCACTCTTCTCAAAGTCTGCGTGTGCTACCTTCGAATCACCCTCCTCACGCTATATACCTCTTCTCGTATTTTCCTCCCACTCACTCCCGATCCACCTGACAATATACACAGATACTGAACTTGTAAGGATTAATCAATGCCTGTCAATAATAATAATATTTCCTTTTTGTATTGATGAATAAAACTATTTATCAATTCTGGTTAATTTTTTGTACATTTGTCACGCCACGAGCTCCCGGCTCAACCAGTTCGTTAACTCCTGAATTCCCGATTGATTTCATGTGGTGAAAGGACTTTCCGTCCTTCGAAGGGAGCCCTGCTCGTTTACACGCGAATATTTATATGGGGCTTCTCGAGCTTCTGGGGATTGGTTTACTCCGCTAACTCTCTTCGATGTTGTGGACGAGGGATAAGCATTTTTTTAATTTTCATAAAAATCCAGATGTGTTTCAATTATTTAATCCTTGCAACGTAATCATGTTTTTTGAGATTCCTCTAATGCTTTTGTTTTTGCTTGTTAATACATAGCGTTAAAAAAGTCTGCATTGCATTGTGACTTCAATACTCAAATTCCGGACCAACTGCCAACGAATTAAGCGTTCGCGAACCTGTCGATCTGGCCTTGAATGTCTCCTATAACGATCAGGTAATTCTGTCTCACGGTTCTCATGCAATATTCATTTAGCGGAATTGCGTTCGTTCACAACAAAAAATCGAAAAAAAAAACCCATGAAATTGCACGGCAATTGCTAATGAACGCCTTGTGAAGCTTAATCATCATTATGCAGAAATTGCAAGCATGCATATGTGAAAACACTATCGAAAGGATATAGCAAAGATTTTTTCGGATCCCAGGCTCCTTAACCGTAATTTTTACGATCGAATCAAGCTCCAGATCAAATTTGGAGGATACAAAAGTACAAAGCTCAGCCATCCTTCAGATCCTTCAATTTTTACAAGTCTAAGGAGAGCCTTTTTGATATTTATGTTCGAACTCTGTCCTTGGTTGTGCGTCAATATGTCCTATCAAAAATTTTCGTCGGGCTGTCTATTACGCACAATTTCGACGAATTGATATTAATTGCTGAATGATTTACGTGCGAAAAAATAATACGCAAAAGCATTAGCGGCAGAAGAAAGTAATATTACAAAGCATTTATACATTTATATCTATATGTATGTCCGTATGCATATACATGTATTGGTACAGAGTGAAGCAGGGGAGTTTGAGGATGAGAGAAGGCCACTAACCCTGCGGGTTATGTCATTTGGCGCGCCGGTTAGTCGTTGCTCTCTTCTCGCCACACTACCGAAATAGAATATTCCGTTGTGCTTTGTCGTACTCGTCTCTCGTCTACTTCGAATTTGCCTCTTCCTACTCGCATCCCTCTCTCCTTATTTTATCTATATACGTGATGATAGTCGGGTAAGAGAACACACGAGGGCAAATGTGTGTGGATGCGTGTGTGTTACGGATGAAACCGCGGGAGTCCTATATAGTGCAAAATACTCGACCGACTCTCGTCTTCTCTTGGGGTCACGCTGCCAATCCTCCGCCGAGAGTTACACTTTCGGATCTCGACAAAGATCTATCGGTCCCCTGACGCCTTCACCCTACTCGCTGATCAATAAATGAATCACTGAAGCAAATTAACCCTTGAACGTCACACTGTATCGGTCATTCGATTCGATTGCATATGGGTCTGTGTAACCCAGAGATTGCTTAGCTCATATCTGCAAATATAGTTAGTCACTCGCAATGCTTTTTTTTCAACATTTTTAATAAACGCGATTGTCATTGATCTTCTGGTTTTTACAGACATTGAAAACACTTGATTTGAATCAATTATTGTTAATACGTTTTTAAGAGATTATTGATGGCCTCGTCGGCTCGATGGATTTACCGAAGTAAAGTGCCAGGAGTTTTAATTTTGGGCATAAGAATTTAGTGAAAAATGAAATGTGAAAGAGAATTTAAAAAGATTGAGAACTGTTTTTATTTGATACAAATGACGAAATTTAATT
>JABSMR010013010.1:0-10983 GCA_018902295.1 Dusona sp. PSUC_FEM 10030013 | reverse complement strand
TTTGTTGGAAATTGAACGCTCTACAAAAAAGGTTTCTTGTCAAAATTTCGTAAAACTAATTGTATGAAAGTCACAGCCCGTCAAAAGTTGAGTTACCAATAATTTGATCTTTTTTGAATATTGCAACGTCGAATCTGTCAAAGTCTTGTTCAAATCTGCCTATAGGTCTCTGTGAAATATCAAATTAATGTTCGGACCGTCCATGGATATTTGTAACATCTTGCAAAGCGAAGTTGGTGGCACAATCTTCTTGAATGCTTCGAGCAAATGAACCGCATGAGCTTTGTTTAGAAACGCAGAGGTGAGATATCGAGTTGAAACTTCCGATTTTTCAGTATTCCAGAATCGAACTGCAATATCCATCTGGCCTTTTCCACTAACCTTGTTAAGCTCTCATCGAATTCGATTACAATGTTATCAGTGTGTTCAAGTAATCCAGTAAGTTCCTTTTGAAAACACGTAGCCAAACCGTAAACAATTGTATATGGTGCTTTTGATTTGCTCAGATTCACATCCGAAAGAATTGCACTGTCTGGAAATGCAGTTTTAATTACTGAAAGATTCTCTTCAATATCACGAAGCGATTTGTGTCTCATTACTACTTCCAGACATAGAAGGATCTCTGCTTTCGTGACTTCTTCTTCCATTCGAAAGTGACTCAAGTTATCCGTTTTTGTCGTTTGTGCAGTTTCCGCATTAACCACAAACATGTCATGATTCTGTAGTTTCACAAGCTCATTTTTTTAGCATTTTCATTTTGATCGGTCTTGTTATCCGTTGTAAAGTACCCAGAAAGTGTATTCGCTGATAAACCTTTGCAGAATCTTGATGTTTTTGTCCTTTTGAGTGAGTTACGAGAGCAGATTTTCCCATATTACTCGAGGAGAGTGATGTCTTGCATAAAACGCAATATGCAGCGTGTTGATCTTTCTCTACTCGCTTGAGCCATGATGAAAAATTAGTGTCCAAAAGCCAGCTATCTTGGAATTTGCATTGCTTTGTTCGCTTCACCATGATTGTCCTACGAGCAGAACATTACAATTACGAGACTCCATAAGCACTCATTAATATTAGAAGATTTAAACTAAAGAAATCAAGAAGGTGATCAGAAAATTCAGAGATAATTAAATATTTTCACTATTACAATACTTCGCAATTTGTTTTTATAATGGTTTGCATTTATACCATCAAGTTTTGACTTTCTTATTCATAAACACTTTCTTCGACTTTACTCACACTGATTTTATTTTGTCATATAAATCAAAATTTTTTTTCGTTTAAAAAGGTTTTTTATGCTATTTGTAATGTCAGTGCATTGAAAATGTTCCAAAGTACACAAACTTGTTGGTAGAAACCTTTGAAAAAGTGGCAAAAAACGACATAATAGTAGAAAGATTGGATAACAAACCGATCCATTATTACAACAATAAATTGTTTTTCATTACCTGTTTGCAAGCTAAGACGAAATTGTACACCGATGACACCGATGACTGTGTGTTGATTAGTGGACACCAGAAACTGTATTTACAAAAGCAACTTCATTTACTGCATTAAAACATTAATCTCACTATACGACAATTGAAAAATTATTGAGCATGCGATACAGAATATTCTCGATCCCGAACATAACCTTAATTTTAAAAAGACATTCTTTCTCTAGTTTTTAGGCTCAAGATATTCATTCTCGTTGTATTTTTCTATTTGACTAATAGTTCCGAAAATTGACGCTCTTAGATTGAAATAATAAAGATTTATACAGAAATAATACAATAGTGATTAATATAATACTTACCGAAATGTCGCAAAACACATGAGAAAAACACGCCGGCCGGTGTAAACAGCCGATTCTTTACTAAGCAAAGCTCACACAACGTGTAAGATTGAAGAAAAGATATGAAGAAAGGCAAGACTAAGAGGCATATAACAGAAACTCTTGTTTTTATTGCAGTTCGCGACTGAAGCGCACTCTACACAACAAGAGTATTAAAATACCGTAGAATGTTCCCAACTCGCGAAAATTTTGAATCATTTTGAATAAATGCACCAAAAAATAGGCAACCTCAATGAGCGCCGCGAAGATTTGAAAAAAATTCAGGTAGACTGGTAATTTTTCATGACATTTCATGACTTTTTCAGGTCAGAGAGAAATTTCATGACATTTAAGAATTTTCATGACTTTTCAGGTCGGTAGACACCCTGGTACGGCACTCGATTTATTCGAAGTCCAAACAATATTTCGCAAATCAAAAACACTAACTATTAAGCCGCTTTAATTTCAGAAAAACAGTTTCTCGGAAATGATTAAATTAATTTCGATTAATTTAATCTACAAAAGTAAATTATGAAAAAATGAAATCAATTTGATAATTAGTTATGTCGAACGAGGGGAATTATTTAACGCGACACGAGCTCGCGGGCTCGCACGAGCCGTCTTGGCCAACACGTGGTCGTGTTCTATGGGAACGATTGGTTAGTAGGGGGATCGCCAGACTAACTCGAAACGTTAGTAAAATAATTGACACGAGATGATTTATTGATTCTATAGATTTGAAATTTACAAAAATATGTTAATACAAAATGGTAGGTCGGCGTGTTAATGTCGGCGGTTAGCAACTCGAACGAGGATCGTTCGTCATTGTTAACAGTCGCGCGAAAAGGGACTTAACAAAAATGGCGGCTATGGGAAAATGGGGCGATATTTCGGCACTCCGAAAACGCTCTTAAAACTAACACCATATCACTTGTAACGTCACGCAATCGTCGCGCACTATTAATTCGTACTAATTATTTACGCAAAATTAATGGCCAGAAGGGCTCAGAAATTATCCAAATTGGGGGGGGGGTTGATAATTCACAAAAATCGAACGCACGTGTAGATAATGGCCGGCGACACGAGGCGCTCCTCGATATCGTGGATTTTAAGTGATGAAAAACGACTTACTTATTTCTCGCGACGACGAACTTTCCTCGTCGAATTTTCCAATTGCCAAAAATCAAGATCAATGGCAAAAGCCGGCGTTGTTGTAAATAGTTTGGTGTCAAAGATATCCAGAGAGTGAAATCGTGAGTCAATAGAAAGCCAGGTTGTCGTTATGAAATCGTAGTAGTAGATTTTTTCTAATAGATATGAGCGCGTGGACGTCTCGATGACGCGACGGGTCGTGGTAGAATGATGTCATGGCCGTGCTTCGGCGAGCTTTCCGACGATCTCGAGAAAATGGGGGCGAGACAGGCCGGTCACGTTATCTCGCCGATCAATCAGATTTTCCGATTTATGGGTCTAGGAATAATTCGCCGATGAGGGGGTGAAGTGGAAAAAGGGGCTGAGATCGGGCTTTTTTTTTCGCCGCTCGAGAATAGTAGCCGCGTTATCGACTGGCCATCCCGATCCAGTGCGCCGCCGTGTCGTTGCGACGAACTAACGCGCGGACTTTGAAAATCCGCCGTAGTTTGTTGTCAAGTGTCGTTGGCAGTGCTTGTTAGTACCGGTGTCGGAATCTTCGGCTCGACGTAATTTGGTCCAGGTTGGCTCGATTGAGCTAGATCAGGTGATGTGGGATGGAGGATTTATGCCTCGATACCGAGGGGCTCATCAATTGGTTTTGGGCCAAGGAAATAACCTTTGGGCCTCGGACAGCGATGTATTTTGGGGTTAGGCCCACACGACTCGGCTCCTCTGTCATCCTCCGGTAAAATCTTCCACAAAGAAGGGAGTATTTCCTTTACCACTGGTGAGTAAACATTTGTTCTCTTTTGGTTTGTTGGTCGAGACGGATAGAGACTAGATAGAGGGAAGAATTTGGTTTATGAGGTGGAAATGTTCGTGGCGAGGATTAGCTTGTTTTGGGATGAGGGTGTGAGGTGTTTTTGGAGCTGGGATGCCTCTTGTTGTTGGGTAGTGAGGCAGTTGTTGGCTCTTCGTTTCGTGTGTCATGGGCGTCGGCTCATTCTTTTTCAATATTTTGCAGGTTCTTTGATTGGCTGCGTCGTTCTCCGGTGATAACGTCGGTAGTTTGTTCCCGGTGCAAGGGACTTACTTGAGTCGTACGCAATATAAGCTGGTGGGTCTAAAGGGGGTCAAAGAAAAGGGAAAGGAAAGTAGAAGAAAAAAAATACACGGCTCAAATGGGGGGTTGGAAACGCTAGGGAACTGTGTCAGGGGCTAAAAGGGAGGGGGGGAAGAAGAGAAAATAGGACTGAAAGAAGGAAGAGGGTTTAGGGGGCTGCTCCCACCTCCACTAGGGCCTGTTCTCGATCCGATACCAGCACCGTTCGGTGCTGTGACCGGTCCGATCACAACCCCAGCAGAAGGGGGAGGCCGGTCGGGAGGAGGAAGCACATTGCGAGGGGGAGACTGGTTCGAAGGGAGTGGCTGATCGGAAGGGAGAGGGTGAGAAAGGAGGGAGGCGTGGGGGGGGTGGTGATGTAGAGGGAAATGAGGGCTGAGATCTAGGACTGGGAACTTGGCCGGGGGACGGGTCGAGGACGGTAGGTAGGGGAAGGTGCGGAGCTCGGGCGTAGCACTGGAAGGCGGAAGGGTGGTGGAAGATTCCGACAGGGGGTGGTACGGGACTGAAAAGGGAGGGAGGGCCATTCCGGTCCGGGACACGGGGAAGGGGGCGGAAGAGGGGGTTCTGGGCTTTTAGGACAAGCTTCCTCCTCACCTGGGTCAACAGCCAGGTCGTTTCCGGAGAGGGGTCACCCTGCGGGTACACCACCACGGGACGACAAGGCTGAGGAGCCGGAGAGGAGGGGGTGTGGGTGATGGTGGAGGAGTATCCGGACGCCGGACTGGCGACGAGGGGGGAGAAGGGACGGGACGAGGGAAGGGTTGCTCTCAAGGGTGGCAGCGTACCCGGCGGGTACTCCGGTCGGAGGAACATATTGAAGTTCCCGGGGGCGAAAATCAGTGGGGCCAGGGGTTCACAGGCCGGGCATGGGCAATTCTGCCCGCGGAAGAGCTCCGATGTTGGGGCTGGAATGGGGGGAGGGAGGGGAAGGATGGAGATGGGGATAGTGCGGGAAGAGATGCGCCGAGCGGTGTACGCGTATGACGCAGCGTTCCGAACGGCAAACGATAGGGCGGCCGATCGCCTCGCCCACGACGCCATTGGACGATCTGGCTCATCTTTCGATCCTGTTTCAAAATACCAAGGAAAATTACCACACTGCCAAACATGGGAGACAATCGTAGTAATAATAATACTAATGCTAAACAACACTACAGATACAATATCGTGTGGACAGGCGCGCAAGCGCAGTCTGTTCCTTTTTTTAACGTTGGAGAAACGGCATTTGCAGCCGTTTTCTCCAACGTTAATCGAAGTTTAAACTCAGTTCATGCTATGTCGCACCTATATTAAAAAATTTGAACTGAGTGTAAACCGTGTCGGAGAAAACGGGCATTAGTGCTTTACAGGATTCCGTGGTCGCAAACCAGCACGACGCGGGGGTTGGGTTCCTGTTTCTGGATCCACTAGCGGTCGGGGCTAGAGATTGTTTGGGGGTGAAGGGGCTTTTTTTGCCGATCGATCCTCTTGAGGGTGTTCCTCGGGGGGTTTATAAGGCTTTAAATCTTTAATGTGGACTCGTGGGTTTTTTCGGCTTTCGGGATCTTCAATCTCATACCCGACAGGGGCAAGGACCTTGATGATTTTGTAAGGCCCATTGTAGCGTGGTGCTAACTTGGCGGCAACGTTTTGCACGTCTGACAAGAGCACGCGGTGTTTCCTCATTACCAGATCTCCGATCTGAGAACGAGTGTCCTTGCGGAAGCGGTTGTAATAATTCGCCTGCCGTTCGTCAGCCGTCTCAAGATTGCGTTCGACCCAGTCGTGAATGAGGGGTAACCTTTTCATTCGGTTAGTCCAAAGATCTGGGTCTCCTGGGTCAAGGGGCTGTGGATTGGGGTCTTCATCTCTGACGGCTTTGGCTGGGCGGGGGTTTCTCCCTAGATTCAGAAAGGAGGAGGTCATCATTGTGGAGGACTGCACGACGGTATTAATGGCAAAGCATAGTTCTGGGAGGTGTTTATCCCAGTCTCGCTGATCTTGGGGGATAAAAGTGCAAATCATGCTCTGCAACGCCCGATTAACTCGCTCGACGGGGTTGGCTTGGGCGTGATAGGGAGGGACTGTGGTTTGGTGGATTCCTAATTGACCTAACTGTTGGGTTACGAAGTTATTCGCAAATTTGGTCCCGTTATCGGTCACTAGATACTTCGGACAACCCCAGCAATTCAAAACTAAGTTTTCAAACGTTTTGTCAACACCAAGGTGACCAGACTGGGGGCAATCATAAGCTTGGCGAAGAGCTCTAGGGCGGGACTCTAATGGGAGGACTAATTTCCAGGCATCTAGATCAGTAAAGGCTGGATCTATAACATGGTGAAGACGGTGATAGTAAATTTTATTTTCGACTATCTTCCAATTCGGATATTTCCAAGGAAATTCTCGGATGTTGTTCATCTTATCCGAATACCACGAATCGACGGTCCGGCCTTTTGCGCAAAGGGCTGCGTCAGTTGACTCGTATATTTGGGAGAGCGCATCAGGGACTACGTTAAGGGCTCCTCTTCGGTGGGTTATCGTCATATCAAGGACTTGCATGGATACTGCCCAGCGGGCGAGTCGCCCAGAAGGGTCTCGAAAGTTTCTCAACCAATTGAGACTGCTGTGGTCGGTAATCATGGTGAAGTGAGTACCTTCGATGTAGGGTCTCAGTTTCTTGACTGCCCAGAGCACAGCGAGACGCTCTTGCTCGGTGACAGTGTATTTACGCTTCGGGAGGTCAAGAGACGGCTGGCAAAAATGATGGGGTGGTCCATTCCATCTATTTCTTGCGTCAGGACCTCGCCGATCGCACGATCGCTCGCGTCCGTCTGCGCGGTCAAGGGTTTTTCAAAATTGGGTTTAATAAGGTTGGGGGTACGAGTGAGGGCTTCGCGAAGGGTCTCAAAAGCCTTTTGTTCATCAGGACCCCAGGTCCAAGGGACATCCTTCACTAACAAAGAGGTGAGAGGAGCTTTATTTCGGGAAAGGTCTGGCAGAAATCGCGCATACCATCCTACCATTCCTAAGAATCGCCGGACTTCTTTTATGGTCGTGAGAGGGGGATAATTCAAAATGGGGGCTATTTTGTCTGGGTCAACTTTAAGTTCGTCTTATCCGATAACGTAGCTGAAGTAGGTCACTTCCGCGCAGAAGAATTTACTCTTCTCGCGGTTGATCTCCATCCCGGCGTCTTTAAAGGCGGTCAGTACTTGTCTCAAAATACCGAAATGTTCGTTTTCTGTTTCCGTCGCTATTATGACGTCGTCCAAGTACGCAAACACGTGGGGTTCCCACGCGGAGTCAATTATTCTGTCCATAAGTCTCTGAAATGTGGAAGGGGCGTTGGTCAGTTCGAATAGCATTCGTTCAAATTCGAAAAGTCCACGTCCAAAGACTGAAAAGGCGGTGACAGGGCGACTTGTGGGCTCAACAGGGATTTGAAAATAGGCCTGGCTCAAATCGAGCTTGAAAATATAGTGGGCTCGTCTTAATCCGTCCAAGATTCTGTCCAAGTTGGGTAGGGGGTACGCGTCTTTGCGAGAGATTTTATTCTCGTCGAGATAGTCCACGCGAAACCGATATTTTCCACTGGGCTTCGTGACTATTACGGGGTTAATGAGCTAAGGGCTATCAGCTTTTTCAATTACTCCCTCTGCGAACATCCGATCCACTTCGTCTTGAGCGACCTTCAGCGGGTAGGGAGATATCCTTCGGGGCTTTTGGCGAATAGGGGGATGACCTTGCGTGTCAATGGATTGTTTTGCTATATGAGTCTCGCTGAGGAGGGCTGAGGACTTAAGAGGAAGGAATTCATTTAAAAGGTGGATTAGTTGTTCTGTGGCAGGGGCTGTTACGATGGCCAACCCGGCGCAAGCCGGATAGGCCGGAATGGGGTTTGCTCGTGCATCCACAGGGTCAAAAGATCGAATAGGGCCCTCGCCGATCCTTCATGTATCAGTACCATAATAGACTTTGATGTTGAATAGACGGAGGAAATCGATGCCTAAGATTCAATAGTACCCTAAGGGGGCTATTTGTGTTCCGACAGGGGCTATGCGTCCTTGCATCTCGAAAGTGAGCCACAATTTGCCAACGACCGGGAGTCGTTTGTTACCAGGGAGCGCAACGCCATATGCAGTGGATGAAGTTCCACTTCGTGCCTCAAGGATCCTGCAGATCTCCGTGACCGAATTATTCCCTGAAATGGAATACGAATCCCTCGTAATCATTCCAGTTTTTCGCGTTCGACGCGGTGCCAGAGACGTGCATCTCCGGTGAACGCCTCTGGTAACACGTAAGAACTCGTCCTCGAACAAGTCCTGTCCCAGACCGTATTCGAGGAGTTCGTTAAGGAACTCCTCCGCGTCCTCGTCACATTTTCTGGCAACCTTGGGCCCATACTTCTTCTAGTGGTTTGCCACTCCACTGTCTCGAACGGAACGAGTGGTGGGAAATTCCACGAGAGTAGGGCTATAACTTGTCGCTGTAGGAAGGGGGTACGAACTGGGTCTAGGGGTCTGTGGGAGGAGAAAGTACCCTCTCTCCTCCTACAGGGTACTATTATGTTGGGGTCTTGTCATAGGGACTGTGTAGGTTCGGGTAAAGTCGGCTGTCTCGCTTGGGGGTCCCTCGCGAGCGTCCGGAATAAGAGTTCGAGAACGATGTGACAGCAGGAGAGTCGTAAGCGGCTTCCAAACCACCTCAGGCGAAGGCGGAAGGGCGAACGTCACCGGTCTTGATAGGGTCCTCTAAATTGGCTGGTATTAAGCGTTGGCCTTGTTAGCGACGGGCGCCGAATTTCGGGTCTTCAGGGGGCTGAGGGGTCAGATGCGGCACCATTTATGGGACTAGGGCGAATAACTTCCCAAACTTCGGGGGTCTTCATGGCATGAGTGAGCATGTACGGAAATCCCGCTCGTTCATCGAGATATTCGTCCCAAACTACTGGGATTTGAGGGAATCGGTTTCGGATTTCAAACCGCAAAAACCGGATATCCTTGACCGTCCCACTCAAGGTGACGCCCGAACGGTCGCAACGATTTATTAATCGTCGGATATCCGTTATGTGGGCGATTTGTGTCCTTATTCCCACTATTTTTGCTCTAATCTCGAGGGTTACGACTATAGGGGCTGTGCAAGAGGGGGTGGTCGCGCAGTAGTGGAAGTAGGAACGATTATGTTACCTTCAATCGCGATCCGTATTATGCTATCGAAAATAGTTTTATTTCCCCTGGGGGCTCAGAAAGGATGATTGAATAGTGTTGAAAACAGAGCGCACTCACAAGCTATTGTCGCGAGCCGCGAGAGAGCGCCACACTCCGGACGCCTATAGCGTGTTAAAGGAAATATCGTTGTCGTGGCGACAAGCGACAAGTGACAATCATATATTATTTAGAGGGGACAGAGAAGTGTGTGGGTCTGCTGCTCGAGTAGAGCGGATGCTTGAGTAAGAAAAGGCGTAAGTGAGGCCTGCTCGTGGGAGCGTTGTGCCCGTAGAGGTGTGCTCGTATGTGTAGAGCATCGGTGCCGTAGAGGCGTGCTCGTATGTGTAGAGCGTCGGTGCCGTAGAAGCGTGCTCGTATGAGTAAGCGTCGTGTGCCGTTCGGTTACCGTCCTTGTTGACTCGATTCCGTGTATCAGAAGTTGCGTGTTCAGATCACGTCGGGGTCACCAATATAGCGGATTAAAGGAAGTATCGTTATCGTGGCGCCAAGCAATATATAGAAATGCCTACCCAAGCAGTCGTTGACGAGAGAGCTCTCGACGGTTTCAACCACGTAGCGGCGAGGTCGCACACTTCATGCATCGCCACACGCCGCGAACGCCAGGCCCAAGCAGCCCGCTGAGCACGCGCGCACACGAGCAGGTCGCCGCTAAGGCGCGCAGAACGCCGAGGCGCTCTCGCAAGCAGTCACGGACCGTAACGAGCATATAAGAGCGATCAATCAATCAATAAATTAGCACTTGCTCACAACCAGCATACAACTGGTATAGTGATCTCAACGGAGATCATGGTGATTTTGATACACGGTCATCAGCATCATTCCGAACACGGGATCCAACCTCTGGAGGCAGGAAGGTGAACGCAATCCAGCCACAGTGGAGGAACTGTTGGAGTGGAACGTCTACCCCATCGACGGCTTGGGAAAGCTGCTGACTCGCCCTCCCCGGGCCACCCTGGATCAGTGGGACATCAGGGTGAGGCGACTGACGTCACCGACCTACGGTCTTCCCCCTCCACTACTCTCGCCGATTCAGGACTCCCCACTGTGTGGAATCAGCTGCGGCACCCAAACATCACGGGTACATCGTGGCTCTCAAGTCCAGCTCGAGTCCGACAGCTAGTGGGAGCAGCCAGTGAGCCACCCAGCCGTCAACAGCATCGGGGTCCAAACGGGGCTGCCACTTCCAACAACTCACCTGGAGTTGACTGAAACTCCACCAGCTACTCCACCTGGGTCGTTACCTCACCAGCAAGGGAAGGATAGGAGCTACACGACCCCTCTGCCTCCACCCATCACCAGGAGGCTCCCAGCACTACGGGTGACCACGACAATCCCACCAATTACCTGGCGACCACGAATAGACTAAGCATTCAGCTCCGCTTTGCTCAGCTCCATCGTTGGTTCTCCGGCTCAACGCCCCTTCTTATTCGACTCCACTCCAGTCGCAAACAAATAGCACTACCGGTGTGCGAACAAAAAAAAACTGGAAAAAGAGGCTTAAAATAATTAAATGGGTTTTCAAGACTCGAGGGGGACTAGAGAGTTGACTCGTAGTTGAGATTCTATTATTAACCTTTAGACGGCCGGGATTTGAGAATTGAAATTGCCATTGAAAAGTGCCCAAATTAGTGTATGGTATCACGTATCAACTATACAAAGTTCATATCACAGGACGAGCCGATATATCGGCTTTCCGGTCCGGTAAG
>JABSMR010012999.1:0-10984 GCA_018902295.1 Dusona sp. PSUC_FEM 10030013 | reverse complement strand
GATTAATTTATTATTTTATTATGTTACTTATTTAAATTCTAAATACGTTTACAATAAGTTGTTTGTAGCGAAAAATTTAGTGACTAATTTGAAAAATGTTAATAGTCAAATAATTCCAGTTTGAGAATGAAATTAAGTCTTGAAACTGAAGAAAGCCTCATTTATGAAGGTAAAAAGTAAACGTGTACGTATCTCAGATGTCCCAACTATTTAAATGGCGATTTTCTCGAGACCCGTTAACCAAATTTGCACGAACTAAATGACGTAGTGATTATTTCATGGGAGCGTGATAATTCTTTCTTAATTATCTAAATTAAAAACTTTGAGTAAATCCCTATTTTTTCCATGCTCGCACGAGCTTTTGTCAAAAATCTCAGATTGGCGGACTTCAATCTGTCGCGACCCTAGATGACAATTTGCTTAACCAATTAAATAGTCACGAAGCGCAAATGCTCAAAGTTTAAACGTACGGAGAAAAATCGAACTTTCTAACAAAAGTGTGCAAACGGCAGTTACTGCCATTCGCGCGAAGAGAATAGCAAATGTATAAAATTCAGACAAAAAGCTGAAATTACGCTGTTTTTTAACAGCATGGATCAGGCATCGGGCAAGTTGAAAGTTCAAATAATGAATTGAGAAGAATTAAAATATTCAAAATTAACAAGACAAGTCCCCCTAAGCGAAAAAGGACGACAACCAACAAAGAAAACTCAGTTCTAAGATGTATAGAAATAGAGTCTCGACTGTAGTTTTACCGCTTGAAGTACACTAGTCAAACTTCTTACTTTATTTGTTATTATCCGAGAAGATGATAATCGAAATAGTTTCAAGGATGTGTAAACATACAGCTTCGCATTGTATTTCATTGCAACTCCGTTACTTTGTTTAGTACTACAACTCTCGTAAGTTATATAACGTATAATTGTTTTGGAGCGATAACTGCGTAGTCTGTAAGATCGAGAAGATATAAAAGGTTAAAATCACGACTTTACCAATAAATTGTACAAATAAACAAAAAAAATGAATTATTTGTAAATATAAATAGGAAAAAAATGTATACAAATTTGAATCAGAACCAAAACAATAAAACGTTATTAAAAATTAAGATAATATCGAAGTGCATAGAAATAAATGTGACTAAAAATATAAACAAAACAATAACTCAAATTTAAACTTACAAAAAAAATTATTTCGCGTTGGCAGCATTAATAATATACGAATTAATAAATTTTCATTATCGTGGGAATTAATTAAAATGAATAACGTGTCGACTACACCAAACTGTACCTCTGTCCCTGAGATAAGTCGGTTTCTCTTTGCGTACTTCGTCGGGTCGTTGTATTAGTGTTTTTGGTATAGGAGACTGTTTTCTATCGATGGGGTGCAGCGTGGATCCAGCCTCTTCCATGCTTCGAATAGCTTCCTTCAATTGTGAGAAAATAGTCTCGAAGCGACGAGAAAATCACAAATCCTCGATCTCTCTGATCAAAGACCAACTTCAGGGATAAATTGCAATCGTCTGAGTAGCCCAAACAGTAGCTAACTGTCTGAGATGAAATATAGTTTTGAAAATCGAGACCAAACTATAAAAAAGTTGAATCTATAAATCAATAATTGATCAAAAAAAAATATTGAAGTACAAAGGTTAACGAACCTGGCGAAAAAATTGTGAATTATAAAAATGAAGAATTTCATTAATTAATAAAAAATTGTTAGAATTACTGGACTCGATATTTAACAGTAACAAAATAACTAATTGGAAGAGAGTAAAAATTACCGTAATTTATTTATTATGAAACATTGGCCAGTTTAAAATAAAAATTCATATTTTTTCAAGGCGTCGTACTATATTCGTTACAATTGGTTAAAAAATTCATTTTAGTAGACAAGCCATGGTGCGTACATGTTGAATTGAAAAACTGGTAAAATCTAAGGGGTAGAAAATAGTGATAAAATATTTTTTCGTTAGCAGAAAGGATCGACCTAGGTCGAGCTGAGTTATTAGTATAGCAAAGAGGGTTTCGTTGCACGAGAAAAAAAGTAGTGCGAACTGGCTTATTTACTGGAAAGAACTGACAACCTTAGGGTGGCTGGTGGTGCGCCGGGAACACGTTGACTGACAGCCAGGCGCCAGGGAAGCTTTCCAGTAATTGTTACGAACACCCCCATCCCTCAACTCCGCACACCCCTTCTAAAATACGACTGGAAGGATCGCTTGCGTACGCTACCCCCTTGCACAATGCAAAAAAACATTCAAACACTTCGATTACTCGACTTAACGATTTACTAAAATATCTGAAACTATTCTTAAAATCACTTTGGCAATATTTCTCCAGAAATATTTGAATATTGTAATTACCTTTGAAAACAAAAATATTAAGTATCGAATAAATTCATTAATTCATCTCGAAATTACTAAAAAGAAATTAATTATTTGTTTCGTTAATTTTTTTCCATGCATTCAACATGCGTTCCCATAAGCTCCCAAGTTCTTACATTCCCATTGCTTTGCTGTAACTGCATTACAATGATTTTTTTCAGTTTCTGATACACGTTGGAGAACGTTGGGCACAGCCACTCATTTTCGACGCTTCGTACCATCGCATTTGCACATAGACACAAGAAACTGTTGCAAACCGTTGAAAATACGAGCGATGAAATTTTATTAAGTTATCATTTGGTTTCGAATCGTTAGAATTGAGAGAAACTGCCTCGTGAGCAGCGATCGATGCGCCAATGGGCGCGTGACAAACGGTCATCCACCCAAACAGTTGAATCAGTCAGTGTCTTAATTAATTCAATTTTCTGAATAACAAAAATTATTCGCTTTTCAATTCTCGGCTAGAATAAAGTCGTACGGTCGATACGTCTCGCCAACAGTCTCCGCAAGACTCACCAAGAGAAAATGGTTATCCGTCTGTTTGTACGTTTGACTGCTTATAACTGAAGAACCAGTGAACCGATTTCAACGAATTTTTCACAGCAAAAAAACTCATGATTTACACAACGTTCGAGGTTGTGGGGCAGAAAAAGAATGCCTGAAATATCCAGGAACGCCAAACTCGAAAAATATTGCGAAACGTCGCTAAAATTCGGTATTCGTCTCTCTGTGTATTTTCAGCGAAACCGAGGCACCTCCACAGCCTCCCCTACCAATCTCCTGTCCCTTCATAGATTCTGCACGAATAATACGTGAAACTCTGGAGATCGGGGTCAATCGGAAAATATATAATTTTTTTTTCTTTTTTTCCTTCATCCTGAAAGAAATGAATTACAAATGATGAAGAATTAAAAATGATGATCAAGAGCAATTATTGATACCCTTTAGCAAAGCCTAATTGACACTTTCGATCAAAACTTCCGATCGATATAATTACAAATTGTAAAGCACCTAAATTTTTCTATTAAATATTTTAAAGCCCCGAAATATAAGCTCTCGGTACAGACGATCGAAGCTTGCAATGCATTGTGCAGTAGCTATGTACAATGGATTGCTATGTATATTTAGATACATAGATTGTATTGAAACACGATCGTGGCTGTAATTACCTAATCGTTCCACACGTAGTGTTAAAATAGCGATATGTTGGATACGGTACGTCAGTGGTTTACATCAGAAACAACTTGAGCTTATAAATTTCAAGGATAAGATGGTGCGGGAAGAGTGTGTGTTGTTGGGCTTTGGTTAAGCATCTCGTCACGAGCTCGGAGTAGAGTTCAGGGTCACTAAGTTCGATCTTGAGAGGTAACAGCAGTAGAAATCCAATCGCCATGAATTCGTGGCGGAAAAAAATTGGATTGTGGCAACACTCGAGCTCGCGCCGGCTTTTGCGATTTTAAAACAGCAATATTAGCCCTCGAGTTGCTGCCTCGGTTCTAGACCCCTACGATCTTTTTTCCGAAGGGAAACTTTACAACGGGGTCAGAAACAACCCCAATCTTCTCTTTAGCATAATACGTTCGTCGTATGAGATAATAAGGTTTAATTATACACCGTTCTCTTCGTTTGTTCAAAACGAAGAGAATGCTGTGCGATAAGGTCGTATTTGGTAAAAATTTAATGATAAAAACTTTACAAAACTAAAAAAACTTTGAAAAATTGCGAAAAGGAATTTTTCTACTAAAAAAATTGCGCTCATTTTTGACCCCCTTGCAGAGCTGGTCCAGAATTAATATTGTTATCTTCGAGTTTAAATTTTTGGTATACAGTTCGTCTCAAAAATCGCTCTCTAGGAAAAGCTCGATTGCAAAATGCTGGAGAGAATAATCTTTGATCATTTTTCGTAATGAAAATCCTTCCCCGAAGTTCTAAATCGATCGGTAAATGTGCCCATTTGTTGCGAGTAGACAAATTAATCGTTGTATAAAAAAATCTGTTTCAAAAAATTAAAGAAATTAAAGAAATAAATTAAAGTAAATTGAATTCATTTATAGAATTAAAGAAGAATATCAAAGAATCGGACAAAGTGACATTTCCCGGAAAAATTGAAACAAAGCCCTTTGCGACGAAATTTGCAAAAAATATACGACACGAAATTAAAGTACGCTTCACGAAATTTGACGGTGTTGCGACTTAAAATCTCGAATGTCACGACGATGATTTGCATTTTAATAGTTCGGTACACAAAGCGGTCGAAAGATGGAACGGCGCAACAAAAAAAAAAGACAATGTTTTATTATATCTGACTGACTCTCCCCCTTGAAAAAAAAAACAAACGAAAATAAGTATGTTTCTCATTATATTAAAATGTATTCGGCATATAAAAAATATATTTCGAATGCATATTATTGTGATAAATTTCTTGTGTACAAATACGTAAAAAAAAAATTAATTTTTGATCTGTAAACATGTTAGCTCGGTAGGAGTTGTTTGAAACTTCGACCTAGCCGTCAGTCCGGACCGTAAGGCTCGTTGATGTGCCTGCGTAAGTGTGAATGTGTTTGTGTGCGAAGCGTCCTGCGCATGTTGTCCGCGCACCGGCTGGGGTATCGGCGATGTCAGCTGTTTTCGGGCATTTGCACATTTGCGCGTTTGTGAGACGTGAAATTTAGTTAAGAGTATCATTTTCGAGATATTATCTTTTGCGGAAAAATTACGTTATAACGCCAATCGAAGAGGTAATTACACAATTGTAAAATAGTTGTGCAATAAGAAGCTTTTAGGTTAAAGAAATTCAATAGCAGCAACGGTAGTAGTGGTGGTAATACGGGCTTCTACTTCTATTATATTTTTTTTATTTTAAAATCACAATATACGTTTTTTTAACTGATTTTCAACGCATAACATAAACAACAAAAATTCAATCAACATAACCATTTTCCCACGGTCGGGCTAGGCCTAAAACTCATCAAAAAAATCGTAGTTTCGAACAAAACATTTATGGAAAAAAATCAGTCCATAAATTGTGGTGAACAGCATGTTTTGCTTTAAGCCCCGTGCACACGATGCTACTTTT
Organism: Dusona sp. PSUC_FEM 10030013; assembly: GCA_018902295.1. NCBI lineage: Eukaryota > Metazoa > Arthropoda > Insecta > Hymenoptera > Ichneumonidae > Dusona > Dusona sp. PSUC_FEM 10030013. The sequence continues at coordinate 5,528 of JABSMR010012999.1, read as the reverse complement.
TTGTATCGTGTGCACCTGGCTTTAAAACCAACAGCGATGGGTGCGCGGTCGATGTATGGCTCCGTGAGATCTCTAAAGTTATAAGCAACCTCGGGTAAGGTCAGTACTTGGTTGGGTAACCGCTTAGCCATGCATTGGGCTCGCATATCGATCGTTGAACGAGAGGCAGTTTTTCTGAGAGTGATAACCAACTACGTCACGAAAAATATTGCTGTTCGTACCGGCCGCCTTTTCCAGTTTCCTTTGGCCTTTGTGCAAATGCGATGTGGAAAGTGCGTTAAGAAAGAGAGACTGCGGGAAATACTATTGGGCGAGGTTAACATGGAAGTTAATAATGTGGGAGGGGGGGGGGGAGGTCCAAGTTATTGTTTCAAAGCAAAAATTTGGACTCTCCCACCTGTTCGCTTTGATCGATTTACCAGGAAGTTATAGATAATTAAGAAAAAAAATGGAACGAAGTATTAGTCAACATACGCACTAGGCTTACTGTTAAATATTTATCGAACAAATGATCGTTACCTCTATAAATTTATGATGAAAACTGCAAGGGAAATACAGACTGGAAAAGAAAACGGTGTTTTTTTTTCGAAAATCGTAATAAAAAATCGGTTTGAGTGATTTTTCAATAACCAAAGAGAAATTTCCATAATCCCACCTATTCGATTTGCTTGATTATTCCGGGAAGTACTGAAATTAAAAAAATTGGCAAATTTGGCAAAAAACTCGTATCCGAGAAAGTGCCTTTCGCCTGCACAGTTTTCGCGAATTCGCACCGTCAATTTTTCCATTTATTCTGCATTATGTGCAAAGCTCAATTTTTGGTTCTTCCTGTGAAATTAGATTACCTTTTGTTGTTCTGATCTTAACGATGAAAAATGATTTGCAAACATTTTGAAGTTTGAGAATCGCTCGTGATAAATGAAAATTGAACTATTCGAACCAGAAATTATACAAGCGTTTGAAAAACGGCTGCCGCAAATTCGCACCAGCACGTAAGTAAAACGTCAGACAATAGGACTGCAGTCGAAGGGTTAAAATAAATATTTCAATAAAATCGAATGAATCTTGAAAGAAATAAAAAAAATTAACGCGACAGTCATTTGGTAGCCGATTTCGCAGAAAATGTCTCATTTGTATCTTCGGTGTTCGGAAGAAACGTGTGAAAATAGGAAATAAATATACCTTGTCATGTTTCTCCCGAACACTACAAATTTGTATCGTTCGATGTAAGTTTTGATGGACTGCATTTTTTGGATTGTTCACATACAAATAATAATTAATTGGCACGAATTTCAGGAGATCGATTCTCTCCATTCCGATGATGATTCGTGTGAGGAGTCTTAGTGAGTTGACATATCCGAAACCTTCGTTGACGGTTGCAGCTTCCACTCCGATAGTAAAGGTAGAAGAGTATCCTGTCCAAGCTGGAAGGGAAAGGACAAATGAGGAGCCAAAAAACAAAGTCGGGAGACCAAAGAAACCAGAGGTTTTGAGTCTCCAAGGCTTGAAAAAGCAGCTGTTGACTGAAGATGGGCAAGTTCGAAAAGCTGGCAGAGGGAGACCGAGGAAAAGTGACGCGTTGCGTTTTGAAGAGCTCATAGGTAGACTGGCTGCTGAAGAAAGGGAAGGAATTAAGGTCGGTGGTAGAGGGAGACCGAAAAAAAGTCCGAGGTTGTGTATTGAAGAGTTCATCGGGAAGCTGGCTTTGAAAGAAAAGCAAAAACTCAAAGTTGGTAGAGGGAGACCGAGAAAAAGTGAGACTTTGCGTCTTGAAGAGGTCGTAAGAACAGTGGCTGTCGATGAAGGTCAACCAGCTAAGGTTGGGAGAGGGAGACCGAAGAAAAGTGAGACGTTACGTCGTAAACAGTATACGCAGAGATTGTCCGCCGAAGAAAGGAGAATAACTCAAGTTGCCACAGCAGCGTACATGCGAGAATATCGTGCCCGAAATAGACCCCAATTGCACGAACCACCCGATGACGTTACTGCAATGAATGAACAGCCTCCGAGCGACGTCCAACAACATACGGAAATATTTGCTATTCAAGTTGTAAGAGCACCGACGTTTAACCCTCCCTCCTTAAAGCTTCTCGGCAAAGAACGTTACCATAAAGTCAGGGCGACGCAAAGTAAAGTACGAAGTCGATTACGAGAAATGACTACAAAACGACAAAACGATCGGATTGCAATGGAAAAACAAATGCAGCGCTTAAAAGCCACCGCAAATAAACGATCGAGAGATTATCGAGCTCAGCAAAGGCGTTCACGACTAAACAATATACAACGCACGCAGTTTGGAGACACGTCGGACAGTGAACAACATCCGGATACAACTGCCGCTGAACAAGTTGAGGAGGAAGAAGAACGCTCAGCGCAATCCACTGACGATGAATCTCTCGAAAAAAGACTAAAACAATTCCGCGGGAACAAAAAGAGGAAAATCAGGAGCGATTCATCCAACGACCCAGTTCAAACAATTCCAGTGAAACACGAAGAGGAGATTCATCTACAATTTGACCAACTAATCGAACACTCAGTTAAGGACATTCCAGAGGAACAAGAAGAGGAAAATCAACAATTCGATCCACCGACCAACCAATCAGTTCAACTAATTCCACTGAAAAAGGAAGAAGAGAATCTACAGCAAATCGACCTACTATACGAACACCCGATTAAGGAAATTCCAGAGGAAGAAGAAGAAAATCAAGAAGAATTCGATCAACCAACCAGCCAACCAGTTACCAATTATAATTGAATGATGACGCAGACTGCTAATCAATAACTATCTACGATTATGACCGAATTCGAAAGCCTCGTTCATAAACGAATCGATGATTTCCCAAAATTGATGTACTTCTTTCTTCTGTGCCAAATACTCCGATCGAATCTGCTAAGCTTGGGGAAGAACTGGATCAATGATATTAAGAGACATATGTATCGATGAAATTGAAGAACAATAAAAATGTAAGTTTTGTTTTTTGACGATAAGATATTTTTTTTTGTTTATCGCAAAATAAAGATTCTATAAACCCAACGAACGACTTCAATTTTTTTCAACATTTACGGGAACCTTTTCGAAAAAGTGATGCAAAAAACCCAAACAAACCCAAAGAAAATCTTTATCAATTTGTCCCGATATTTCAGTTTTTAAAAAAACTTTAGAAATTTGGAAATTCGACGTACTTGATTAGCGAAAATGCAAAAAAGCCAAAAATTCAAATCATCATAAGTCGCTGAAAAATTATTGTACAGAAATTTGATCGAAGTGTTTTCCTCAGCTTTTTGACAGTCTTGAAAATTGGCGACGGATTTATCCCGATAGCTCAATTGGTTCCGAGCGAAAACGGTCCTCGAATACCGACAAAAAAAAAACTGGAAAGCGAAAATCGACCAAAAGCTTTTATAAAATTCGGTAATAATCGAAAAATAAAAATAATTCACACAATCCAACGCCATTTCAAAGATAATTCGAATACGAATCCGGTGGACACCATTTAGAGTTTGAGTTCTCAATATAAAGTACGCTACACGGCCATATTGTGAAGTGCTCAAAATCGTGAAATTGTTTTTTCATTTTGAATGAATTTGAGGGAGAAAATCCCAAAAAACTGCTTTTACGCTAAGAAATAATATTTTTTTCTTCCAAATTACAACGGCTGATAAAAAACGAAACTGACAAATGAAAGATGTAAAACTGATTTAAAAACGAAGAAGACGATTTTTTTGTTTATCCCGATATCACAGATTTTAAGAAAATTATAGCAATTTGGAAGTTGAAGAAAAATCGTCCCCCTCTGCGCTTGTGAAACCCAGTACTGTTTCACAAGTTGACGTTTTTTTTGCTATTTTTTTTAGTATTCCAGACGTTCAAACACGATTTCGACGTAATTAATACTTATTTCGCTTATTCAATTTCACTAAACAGGTTGTCTATAAGAAAATGTTGGAAATCGAACGAACTCGTTTGTAAAATAAAAATAGATGGAGTATATTGATGGAAAATATTGCACAAGCACGATGCGTAAAAGAACAATTGTAAAAAAATATAAAACGTATGGCACGATTTTTCTAGTTCCTGAGAGTCTTTGATTGTGCTAGCTTTTACTCGACGTCAACGAGAAGTTTGTTTTTGGCAACGTTATCACCGATAGCGCAAGGAACGTTTATAACTTTTCCGTCACACGATGCTCGCATAATGTGCTGAAACAAAATATCAAATAATTTAATTATTAGTCGAAATTAATGAATTAATTACATTCGTTATATCGATTATTAATGTTATCAAATAATTGGCATAGTTTCTAGAATTTCAATGGACAATTTCACACGTCGGCTTGTATCGAGTAAAACTTACCTCCATTTTCATCGCGATAATAACGACCAGCGGGTCTCCTTTTTTCACGAGATCACCTGGCTGTACGAAAATTTTATCTACAACTCCTGGCATTGGACTTATGGCGCCACCTTTGGATATCTCCGTATTTTTCATCTGCATTTTGACGAACTCTGGCTCGGGTATCGTCAATTTCCACTTTCTTTCCTACTCGAAATACGATTTCGTAATTGTTCGAAAGATACAATAAAAATTGAGCATTTAGAGATTTTCGATAGATAAATTTTTACTTACATTTGTAAATATATGTAACTCTCGACCCACACGAACGATCCGGGATTTCTGTTTTTTTCCATCGATTTCCGAAGTCAAGAGCACCGTGTCGCCTCGTACGATCGACGTTTCATTTACCAATTTAGCCGACTCTCCGTTGTTTACTCTCATCATGTATGAACCCGATTTAGCGTATTGCACATGAACTGTAAATTTATCATCCATAAAAGCAAATTCGAACTGTCTATTGAGCTGATAATTTGGACGAAATCCGGTTATTGTATCGAACGGGTTGAGCGAATTTTCTTTATTTTTTCGTGATGCGAGAGATGCCGTTTGTTCAGAAATGAGAAGCGCGAGCGCTCCTTGTGACAATATTTCGTCCGACGGTTGAAGTTCGGGAAAGAGCGTGTTGTAATTCTCTTCGATGAAGCTCGTGTGCACGTCGGCGGCTTGGAATTTTGGGTGATCGCACAAATCCTTTATAAATTCGATATTCGTCTCCAGGCCAGCGATCTATAAAACACGCAATTAGCGTTAAAAAAAGGAGTCGTCACGACCAATTAATTTTAAGGATGAACGACACATGTTTCTTGACCAAACATTTTTTTGGATCACAATTCCGAAATTGGACAAAAATCTGAAGAAATTCGTTCATCTTTGAAGCTTTGCAAATATTGATTTTTAATAACAAAATAATTCTAAAATGTTATTACCTTAACATTTAAACAAAATATTATTCGACAAGTAATCAGACAATTTTTGGTTTCGCTACGTAAAATGCATTTGGTGATTTTCCTAAATGCGTATGGATTTTTTTAAGAATATCCCCTTTTTTTTAAGATTTTTCCAAAAACTTTTAAAACATTCATAAAAAATCAGTAATTTTGCACAGCATTTTGTAAAAAGATTCAACATCATA
>JABSMR010012988.1:0-10986 GCA_018902295.1 Dusona sp. PSUC_FEM 10030013 | reverse complement strand
TTATTTTTTATTTTTCCTGCGTATACCCTGCGGGTTTTTACGAGCCCATCCCATCACTTTTAACCCTACTTTACTGTTCCTGTTTCTACGAGATCCCCCCAGAGTGTTGCCCACAGCCACTCTTTCCTAATGCACTACTGTATCGCATTTGCACGAGGACCAAGGGAAACTGTGGAAGTGGAAAACCCGGCCGATACAGGCGGCTATATTTTAACTGAGTTCCAGTTGTTCAGCACCATCAGAAACTCAGAAAAACTGTCTCCCGCTCAGCGATTTATACGCGAGCCGGTGCATGGCTATGCGGTCACCCAACCAAGTACTGACCTCACCCGAGGCTGGTTAACTTTTGTGATCGCCCGAGCCATACACCGAGCGCGCATCCATCGCTGTCGGTTTGTATTTATTTATTTATTTGAATTTTATTCCTTCATTCGATACGATACTTTTAAATGAAAACATTTTCATAATTAATTTTATCATAGATAAATAAATAAACATATTTTTTATATGACGCAATTACGACATCCGTAGAAATAAGACACGGATTATTTATAATAATCTTCCGCAATTAGGAAGAATTAAACACGTGCGGCTTTTATCAGAATTCTGTTTTTTGAAAAAGATTACACGTACACTAGATAATGACTCCAAATTTATTCGTAATTGTCGCGTCTATGAGTCCTGGCACGCTTCCACAGATTGTTGCAAACGCCATCAAACACGCATTGCATACACGTGCGAATCCTCCTCTTCCCCCCCCCCCTCCCCCTCTTTCCCGAATCCATTTTTGATAAATGGACAAACGTACATAAATATTTGTACGTGACAATAATTGAGGACATCTCGTTGATGACACTCTCTCTCTCTGTCGGCTCGTTTGACGTCAATTTCAAAACCGATCGATGCAGATTGTATATTCCCACAAATGACGCCAATCCACTTGCGTAATGAGCGCCTACGTTGGACGAAAATATTCCCAGTTGACGTACCATTCGTCTCAGATTTCATCCGAGAAGTATAATGGCACTCGAGATGCATTGTTACTTGAATTTTTATATTTAAAGAACATTTTTATTTTTCTTTCTTTCGATCACTCAAGATAAACTGAAATATAGAGAAATTCATGTCGATGACAAACAACTTGAACTGTAACAACGTAAATGGAACTAAATCCCAACTTAGGCAATTTGGATCAACGTATTTCGAGCCAGCGGAAACTTATGCCAATCAAATCCAGCTCGAACTCAAACTCCACTGGAATCTAAACTAATTTCAATGCAAACACGAATTCAAACTTAACTCAAAGATAATCGAGGTACTTTGATTGAATGAAAACTTATTTGAATCAACTCCAAGTCGAATTTAATCGTAAGCCAAGAAACTGCTGGAATTCGAACGGAATTGAAACTTTATGGAAAAAATAATAGTCACGAGGCTCCAAAGCCTCGTGGCCCTATTGGGCCCTTGGCATTTAAGCCTCCGCTGAAGAGGCCAAATGAAGTATCGAGTGTGTACCAACAGTTTGGACTGTTGTTAAACTCCGACAGAGAATACTAGCTGAAACCAGTCAAGCGCCCCAGGGAAAGCATGAATTACCCGGCTAAATCGTAATTGCTCCCTATTGCGTGTGTATGCACAACGAATCGGTATGATTAATCGTGCACACGCGATGCAATTCAAGTAAAGTGCATGTCGCTAATGAGAGCTTCCCTATTGTCATTGAGCATAGGAACCGTTGTGTCGAACATAAACCATACCTCTATTGTATACGTACAGTGTTGTCGGTCATTATAATTATTCCACCGTGTTCCGCGCTCATCCCGATCCAAATCGATGATAATAATCACGAACAAACACCCACGCATGCAAGATTTTCAGTCTGGATCTAACAAGCGTGCACCTTTACTTAGAAAAGCTATTCCATCACGCCAGTTCAGACCAAATCTTTGCTATTTGTTACACAAATGGTTATCCGGCAATGTTGAACAGGCGATTTATGCATCTTCTACTTCCCGCGAGCGTTAAATATACTTTTTAAAATAAAGCTACATGCGCGAGCGATCGAAGAACAACCACGTAATGAAAACATCCAGCTGGTGAAAGACGTCCGAAGGGAACGGTGGGATTTGCAAGATTGCATCATTGCAGGATCGAATCAATTCGATCACAACCTGCACCGTCTAATCTGCGATATGGCTTCGTCATCCCTGACCAACTGGAAAAGCCTATTACTTGTGAAGAATGGAAGTGTGAGGCTGTTCCATTTATCATCAAACACGTTCGATCCTCAGCTGGATCAAGAATCAGAAAGGCCCGGGCTATCAGATCGCTGGATTAAACGTCACGTGACAGCAGAAAGAGAGCGAGTGAGTGAGAGAGAGAGAGAGAGAAAGAAAGAGGGAGAAAAGAAGATAGAAAATCGAAGGGCACTTGCAAAAGAAGCTGCAGATCTCTCTGGCATTCTCCCTCGTTGCTGTGTGTAAAGGTTCACCGAAAAACCTACACGTATACTGATGTCCAGGATTTACCCATTGTCGCGGGTTCATACCTGCTGTTGTGCCAGCGAATCGTACGCCTCATTGTGAGTTAAAAATGTCCATTAAGCCTGCTCGGGTCCCGAAGCACCCAAGCAACCATAGCATACGAACCTTTCTTGGTCTACCTTAAGACCTACGCGTCGTGTATTATTGAGAGCCAAAAAAAGGAAAAAGAAAAGAGACTGTTCGCAGAACTTGTACCAGCAGGTACCATTCCCAAAGGTCAGCTGGACCATCGTCAATGGATTCGACATCTACGTGCATACATGTGTCGTCGAGAATGAAATCTGACACAGAAAGACGCGCTTGTGGTTGAAGCCAAAGAAATATGGACTCTGACTATGGACACTCTCGTCCAACCAAAAAAACAGGCTCTTTAAAGAACCAGTGATAGAAAAAGATATTCCCTGCACTCGTCAAATTGTCAACGTTTTTCCGGGGATCTCGAGACTTCACGAATAGCGTGAACCGAACGTGAATATATTCTTTTCATTTGGCTTCGATATTTGATTATGCGTTTCGGTCATCAACCGGAAGTGGCCACCTTCCTGATACAATTTCAATGGGAATTACCATATTCCTGGGAACGTCTTGGTCGCATCCGCAAAATGTGTTCAATAAGAGCTACAAATTGGTACCTTGATGACGTGCATTCGGCTGCTTTTGGTTCTCCTTCCTTGCCTCCGTCTCCATTCAGGTTATATTGGAATACTTTCGAGCCACAGTTTTCGGCTTCCTGTCTGATCCAATGACTTCTTTGCGTATTGAGCGATCAAATCCTAGGGTTCTGAATCTTCTTTAGCCCCAAAAAAATGGCCGAGTGACATACCATTGTACAGCCGTTTAAAAACAGGGTGGAGTTTGTTCTGATGGAACTTGGAGGACATTCAAGGAGTCTGGGTTTAAAACTTTATTATCGACATATGTCTGATGCCCAAAGTTGATTCTAAATATACCCAGGAGTAGCTTAAACACTCAATGCCATTTTGTTTAAGGCTCTTTAGTATCAAACCCAAACTACTAATGTTCCTGCAGGCAGACACATCGAAGGACTTGCATCATAGCTTTGACTTTGAACTCTGAGGACCAGTTCATTATTCCCAGCTGGGAGTCGCTAATCGGCAACCTTCCTCGAGCAACATTAAGCCAACGCTAACTCCAGATGGCGCTGAATAAAAGATCGCAATGCCGGCAAAAGTTGAAGGGAATTTGGCTGGGGCATCAGCTTGCGAAGCATAGTTGTGCTACAGGGCCATCATCTGCGCGGTCTTTTCTGGCCTGGCCTCCCCGTATGTGTCCCTTTAAAGTTTAAATGTCCCGTGCGAACCGCAGCAAACTCCACACGCGTCCAGACGAGGGAGAGGAAGAGAAAGAGGGAGAAACGGACTCGCTTCGCCAAGGGATTTAAAGGGCCCCGTAGCGCAAGTGTGCGTCTGTGTGGGGCGCGTGTGGCGTTTGCAGGTAGCGGGTGTGCCTTCAGCTTCTACACAAACCGGATAGAGGCTCGACACCGGTTCTGGCCTCCCGTCCCTCTTCTTTCCCTTTCGCCCCTCAACCTTTTTATGCCCTCCTTCGCTTCGCCTCTTTCTCCCTTTTTCCTGCTCTCTCTTCCTTCAACATACGCTGAAGGGCCTCACGAAAGATTCACAGGAAATGGGAAGGTCCCGCAGCAGGAAGAACTCACAAATTCGCACAGCCGTTAAATTCCGACTATCGAGATGCCGAAAAAAAGGTCAGAACTTCGAATGGTGAAAATGAAGTTTTTCGAAATAGGCAGAAAGTTCATTTCAACAGAAATATAATGCAGATCGTTCCATTCGGATATCCCATATTTAAAATGTCGAAAAAAATCCTCCTCGATCCTGCTAAATGCAATTTTTACAATTCTAAAATTCCTTCCATCTCTTTGCTCGGTTTCGAGCCAATTTTGAATTTTGTAGATTAACAAAAATTTGACACGATAAAAGTAGTAGCTCAACTGCATTACAAAACCTTGACCGAACGGAGAACGTTCATTTTCGAAGGGGTATTGAATTTTCGTGGGTAATACCAGTCACTAATAGTCCTATTGACCCAAAAATTTCATTTGACACTACGAGAGACCCTAATTTACTTCAATTCCGTTACGTTTTTTTGTTCTTCTCCGATGTATCCATTTCGTCGCCCTCTTTCGTACGAGCCAGTTTCTCAATTTTTTCTCAAGTGGCGCGGAGGAGTAAAGGGGGGCTTGGCACACTCTTATAATAATTTGGCTTGTTCTACGAAAGGTTTTTTTGTGTGTGATTTCGAGCCAGGCAATTCCAAAAAATATACATATGTACATAAATGGTTCTAGTGGAGTTCCCTTTAGGGCGTTACGAAATTTCGGTAGGAGCGAAGCTATCATCATCATCCGTCTCTCCCCGCCGCCCCTCCCTCGCCCTTTTCAGTCGAGTCAAAGTCGTTAAAGAAAAGATCTTTCACGTGGAGCTATTAACCGGCTTCCCACAATTGCTCCGCCGCCATCTTGTATCTTTTTGTCCTGTTCCATGGGTACTTGTGATCGCACGAAAATTGCTTCAAATTAATTTCACGTTATTTGGTATCGCGTCGACCCGGACACGCGTCGACTACTCGAACGAATTTACGGACTACGTCGGAATGTTGCTGCTCACTGAAGCTTGCCGACTATACCGGATGCTATTCTTCCGGGAGTCCACATCGATCCTACTAATGCTGATTTCGATTTTCCGAAAATTCTACGGTTTCGGGTAAAAACACCATTTCGTTTTCCGCGATAACTAAAACTTGGAAAACGATTTGAAATCGTGCCTAATTTGAGAGCTAGAAATTAGGACAATGTTGGCGATCCTACGAAATCACAAATCAATATTTTCGTTGTAATTTGAAAAAAAGGTTCAAACTCTAATTCGCAAAAGTAGAATTCTTGTATTTAGGGCTACGAGCGTCTAATAAAAATAGAAAAAAAGTTTTTAATTTCTCTACAAGTCAAAAATAAACCATTGTTTTTGTGTCGTTTCCGATATGATTTTTATTCGCCAATCATAACTTTAATTCGAAGTCCGAAGTACCAGCGGCATTTTGGTAAATTATCCCAGATTTTTAGATCGAATAATTACGAATATGAAAAGAGGGAACAGACTTTCAAAAGTTTGTGAAAGTCATAGAGGTCAATATATGCAACGAAAAACTTAGCTTGACCTAGATCTTGACTGTCCCTTTAAATGACATCCATTTCGAGAGTGTAAGCAAAAAAAACTGTTTTTTTGTCCCCCTTAAAAATTGTAGGCTCGGTATCGTAATGAAACGTTTAGATTTTTTGTCATGACTGCCCCTCAATTAATTGGATGTATTTATTTACGAAAATTCATCGCGATATATTGAAAACTGAAAAGTTCATGAGCCTGTAAATTTAAGAATTTCAGTTTTGAAACTAATTCACGACTTTCGGTAGGTCCCATGACCTTGAACCGGACCCCGATCGCCTAGAAGTCATTCGAGCCTGCGTAGTGCACCAATAATTTCGTAGTGAAGTTAGGTTAAGGATAAAATGGCGGTCAAACGCGGTGTTAACTCAGGAATTTAGAACTAAGGAACGATTAGCAATGTAAATGGTTGGCCAACGGAAAAGAGCTCCTACAGGGCACTGTCCTTGAAATAGTTTTGTCAGAACGTCGCCAGGTCGTTTGAATTCGCAGTAGAATGAAAAAATGAAGAAAATACGAGAGATTAAGGGGGAAAGAGGTCGAGGGAGAGCCTCAGCATCAACCTTCGAATTCTCAGCTATACATGTATATAAATAATATATTCATGTGTAAACACATTTATCGACCGCCCGCAAGCGAGCGAGACGCATTTGCATTCTCGATACAAGAGGTTGCATATCGCCTGCACCGGAAGTAGTATGTTCGCGTACGTGACCATTCCGAGTACAAACAATCTCCAAGACCGAGCGAGCAGCTCTGCCTTCTCACTTTTAATTCAATTTGCAGCGATCGCCTATTTTTAATGTTTGAATTAAAGTGCGTTTTTTTCCTCTCGATTTTTCAATCTTGAAAATCCGACGAAATCGCGGCTATTCCTGAGCCCAGTAACGCCAGAAAACCGGAATTAAAAAACCAAAAATGAGATGATCTCTAAACTTGAAAGAGAACAATGTATATATATATATCTGCACATACTAATTTTAATCGGCCATTAAGAGCCGTGAACCACTGGACCCACCACCATGCAACATATTTTATTGAGTGGAGCCGAGATAATTATAGACAGCGTTCGAAAGTATCATAAATGATGAAGGCGAAAAAAAAATAGAGTGGCCACATTCACCTCGTATTAGGACGTCTATTATTTTTCGTTCGAGTGCAACGTTTCTACGTTTTCTTAAGTTTTTCACGTCAAGACTCTTCCTTTCATGTCTCAACGTACGACAGATCTGCGGAGCTGAGAAAACTGCAATATAGCGCGTAAAGTTCGCCCTAACGATTGAGGAATTTCGCTATTTTTAAACGTACTGTTTTCGGTGGATTTTCAAAAATTGCTGCCGATTATTTTGCACTCGAAACTTCTTTAATTCCTGTCACAAAAAGTGTGCGTTTTATTTGGAAATTCCACAGCCGATTTTGGTGGTCTACAATGGTAGGTCTGTCTCCTGTTCTTTCACCTGACGCCTCATCCGTAATAACGGAATAATAAATGTATCCATCGAGGCACTATACGGTAATGATACTCACATATTTGAGTGTGGAAATTACAGTCTATTATTGATGTCGCAATCAACGATTAAAATGCCTCAAATTTATTTAATTTTTAGGTTCAAAATAACTCTCGCGACTCGTTCGTAACCATAAGTTTGAGGAAAATTGCTATGAATTTCTTGGCAGAGGAGAAATTTCGTCAAAAAAATTGTAGAAAGTCCAACTTTTGTGTGTCATTGAATCGTGTTTTTTTTTTTGGGTCAATGCCATTTTTTTGCTGGCAAAGTAAAGGAAATGAAGTAAACATTTATCTAATCTCATCGGTAATAAAAAAAATCGTTGGCTAATTATTTAAAAAACAACACGAAATTCATAAATTCTTTCTAAACAATGTTAAGATACCTTTTTCATTTACATTCGACTTGATATTTTCGAAAAATATCATTTTTAAAAGGTCTCACGTATTAGCGTGGGATCATTTTCATTTATGTTAATTATATGAGAGGAGATACCTTAAAAAATCTATGATAGGATGTTTCCTAATTTTTACACTTCCTTAAATCGTAATAATAGCGACACGCGAGCATAAAAAAAAATTCCGTCACATTCTCGGAACGCTGAAAAATGGATTAACTTGACTGATAAAAAAATAAACTAGAAAAAAAAAACACAATCGAATTCACGTTGAAAACGAGCGGTGCGTGAATCCGCTCGCGTACATCGCGCACCTCACAAATACGTACCACAAAAAATATTTTCTTATCAAATATTTAATCACGATTCGTGTATATGATTTTTTTCAACGGTAACCACGTTTGGGAAAAACCCTCAGATGGTACGATTCATCCGGTATATTCGTCAAAGTAAATCATGATTTAATTACCGAGCTACTCCAAGAATTCTTCGTTAATGCTACTTAAATATAAATAAACTCAAATTTATGAGCCAACTCAATTGATATCATTTTATTTTATTCCATGAAAAGAATTTTTGCAAATTATCTTACAATAATCGAATATTAACGTGAATAATACATTGATATTTAACAGCCAAGCTGTACCTCTCAACTTCGATCGAGCTCCACAGTAGAAATGGTTCTAATAATGGCAGAATAAACTGCAAATGCATTAAAATCTTGAATGATTTCGAATTTAATTATTGGGACGAAGCCAACACCATTATCGAAGTCTACCAAAATTCTCTCCAAACCCAAAATATCAGTCTCTGCATCTCCATTCGCCACTCAGTTGAGAGTGCATGAAATTACGAGATTTTTGGGTTTTTGGTAACCAAATCCGGAGATGAATTTTGTTTCAACTTTTGAAATGCTGCCATTAACAAAAAAAAATTAAGATATCGGGTAAAAATAATCGTTTTCATCGATTTTAATGACCTTTTCGAAAAATTTCATACAAAACTTGAAATCCAAAGCTATCATTAGGAAAAAGTTGAAAAAGTAAATCAAAAACTAGTTTTTTCGGGTAGGTATTTCATGAAAATTCGAGGTTCAAAAAATTATCGCTCATTTTGATGTTTTTGGATCCAAATGCATCGAAATAAGTTGCTGTTTAAAATATTGAAAATAACTCAATTTTCGACACTTAGCCGCTTTACAAAAACGGCTGTACTATTTTTTCTATTTAGAGTTAAGACTGCATCGAGTGATGCTTCAATGCATATTTCCATCGTTATTAAAATGGCGCTTGATTTATTTATTTATCTGAATTTATCGATTTTTTACGAATTTTTAAAATTCAGATTGATTTTTGACAATTTTTCATGAATTCTTTTTTTTCTGCCGGCAAAAAATAAATATTATATCCAATTATTTTGGAACTGAAATAGTATCGTGGATTATAAGCTTTCGTATGTAAAAGACTTATTGAAAGCCGGTCAGCAGTTCTCAAGTTATAATTAGTCAACAGACAGAGAGACAAAAATATTTTTTATTATCTTTACCGATGTAATTTATACAGTAGATAAAAAAATAAAAAGAAACGAAGAATAGAAAAGTTAATAAAAAAATGTTGAATTTCGTTAATCATAGTTGAATTAACTTTTATTTTCATGAATTAATATATTGTGAGTCGCAGGAATTCGAGGTTGATATCAACATATAGTTACAATAAAAAAAAAAAGAATCTCGTGCTTATCCACGGGTTCACAGACAGACTTCTCGGAATGACCTCACATCGAGAGAATTGCAGTCTCCGGCCATTGCAAACTCGAGTTCTCGTCCGGACGTGAATATTTTAATTGGTACGGTCGCGCGTCCATTTCGACGCGATATATAATTCGGCTTTGAGTTCTCGGCAGGAAATTTAACGCAGGAAACGACTTTTCAATTTTTCATTTTATTTATTATACGTTTGTTTGACTTAGCTACATTTCTGAATAACTCAATGCGAGGCTGTAATGCATTTTTATTTATATCTTTTTTTCGAAATATCTTCATCGAATCAACAGGCATTTTTAAATCCGTTAAAAAAAATCATTAATTAATTGCCCATTGCAGTTGGGAATTTATAAATTATTAACCGAGTAGCAGAGCTCAAAAAAAGGCTTAATTGTAGTGTTTCAAAAAGCTCGCGAGACAGGCAACAGTACTACGAAATAAAAACAAAGAATTTCTATTTCAAAAGTCTAGGTTGATATTCGTATGACTTCGAAAATGCTCCTGAGGGTCAAAACAATAATTGTTTCTTCGAAAAGTTTTTTTCGCTCTATAAATGTTTTATCATTAAATGTTCACTAAATGGGACTTTAGCGTATACCATTCTGTTCGTTATCAAAAAACGAAGAGAACGGTCTATAATTAAACCTTATTATCGCACACGAGGAACATTTAATACGAAAAAGAAGATTGAGGTCATTTTCGACCCCATTGTAGAGTTTACGTTCGGAAAAATATATTGTAGAGGTCTAGACTTAAAACCAAACAACTTTTGTCACAAATTCTTTTCGATAAAACGCCGATTTCCGGAGATAATAATCGGGAAGAGTTGAACTTGGGACACCCTGTATAAGAAGTTGGTGAAATGAGAAAATTATGCGCGATAATACATTTCTCCGTGGTATACACAGCGAAGACATAATCGTGCGTAATAAACGGAGGAAAAAAAAATCAGCGGGGGAAGAGAAAGAGTGATACTCGGATAGGAAATTTATTGCTCTTCTCTGTGCCAACACGATTGGATTTATCGTTACGAGAGTTGAATTATGCCGAGTACCGTAACAAATTAATTGGAGACATGGCGGAAATAATGATAAAAAAATCAGCTTAAAATCGCGTACGAATTTCTCGAGGAGGAGGAGACAAAAAAAATGATATTTCTACGAATAAAATACATGTATTGTGCTCCCGGCGGGGTAATGAGGATCAGTGATATTGACTAGAATTTTTTTCATTCATAGGATAATTCCGGTACCACTTATAGCAGGAAAATTCCACTAAAGCCCAAGAAAATTTCTGCAAAACAAGACACACCGTCGACCAAATAACACACATACATTTCCATACAACCTCCGCCACATTGTTTTTCTCTCGTTTTTTTCTGTAACCGTTGATTGCACGCAGCGAAATAATTGCACGCGTACAAATTAATATCGTCGACAGTCACAATACGGATATTTATGACTGCACTTAAGGAGCTTGCATCGGAACCTAATTTTTGTTTTATCTTTCTCTCTCTCTCTCTCTCTCTCTCCCTCTCTCTCTCTCTCTCTCTCTCTCTCTCGTTCATCCTGATGAA
>JABSMR010012977.1:0-10990 GCA_018902295.1 Dusona sp. PSUC_FEM 10030013 | reverse complement strand
ATATATATATATAGATACAACACCGGAAAATATCTACAATTACTAACAATTCTCATATGGCGCCCTCGGACTCAACTATCTTCTCTTTCCCCCTCTTGCCCTCTTTTGCTTCGTCTGGATATCAATGTGCATTAGGGTCCGAGAAATAAAAAAGAGGCCGAGGATAAAACATCCATGAACCAGATTTCCGCAAAAAGAAAAAGCTTTCAACACTACACGAAACACAATGGAAAAGCGTGCGAACCGTGTCAAATAAGTTGCTTATATCGTCCTCATTTTTTATTCGCTTTTCTTAAAGTAGTTCTCTCTACACCGAAAGGGAAATAAAGTGGTGAACATTCTGCTTGTTGGTTGCGGTTTAACAAACATGTGTACAATCGAGTTACCGAAATATCAACCGCGTAGAGGGAGGATGTAATTTTATTCCTAAATGTAATTACCTCAAGTTTTGAACTGTCAATCTCCATGAAATTTCGAAGGCACCATGACACTTTATATATTCTATCTTGAGTCTCTGCATTGTTCACTGATTCTCTAACGAGCTATCAGAGTGCAACGATATTTTCCCTGAAAGCAACAATATTTTCTTCACTTATCATTAACGAAGTATGCAAAGAAAATTGCTTTGAAACGGGAGAGTCCAACGCTTACGGATATATTATTTCTCAATTGTATCGTGAGAAAAAAAACAACAGTTAAAGGTTGTATTGTATTTCAATGAATGTACAATGTAACGCGGTGGCAGTTTAAAGGACGTTTTGTAGCTGTATGTTTTTTTTATTTATATTCGATGAAACAAAAAAAATTACTCAAGCTTGCTGCTCTTTTTCACGGTATACCGCAGTTCACTTAAAGCACGAGTGAACGCCACGTGTCATATTGTTTTTCGAAAATATTGGAGCGTACACGAGGGACGCTGAAGCAAGAAACAGGACAGTTTAAACAAGGTACACTAAACATATACATATATATCCCTCCTTGTCCTCCTTCGCTCTCTCCCTCTCACACTTCCTCTAGCTAACTTTGTTAGGTTCGTGGCAAAGCACGGTGAGTAAAGGCCGATTCGCATCAAACGCAAGGTCGTTTATGCAGAAAACCACGAGTTGAGTGAAAAATGATCATTCTTGCTGCCATAGTACCAGCAACAACCACAACCTAGTGCGTTCACAAGAGGGCTTATGAAACAAACTTTCTGCCATTTTTTCGGTTCGTTAAATAAAGAAGAAATGAGTACAAGCTTTGTGCAGATGTTTTTGACATTAAATGCTCACCACAATTGTGACTTGTCATCCGAAGGTTAGGGTCGAACACTGAGCCAAATTTTCTCACGTGTTTCCTGTTGTCTAACACAACAAAATAAATTGTCCAATAATACAAGAAGTTAACAATTTCTGGCTAAAGTATTTTCGGGTGGATTTAAAATTACCGTATATCAGTTATTCTTCATTTTCAATCAAGATTTGTCTAATTATCAACAAATACAGTTGATAGAAAATAACTTTTCTCCACCTCAATAATAGCTAATAATGTAATTATTCATGTAGAGAAAATATTTTAAAGAAATACGGCAATACACACTTTTGTGCTTGTCTAATAGTTCACGCCTTATTTCCAACGACCAAAAAGTCTGCAAAAACGTAGTTCGCACAACAACGTTGAATATCTTATTCTCCTTCGGGACACAAAATCTCTGTCTCTCGTTTGAACTTCTACGCAGTCTAGGCTACTGCAGGGTTATTCAATATTACTATCTCGCTTTCGGCACATCTCTCTTCACGCGATTGTGTTTCTCGTTCTAGTCGCCATTTGACGAGTTCCCTCGGGTGTTTTGAATTTTGCAGTGGTAGCCAGTGAATATGGTAGGGAACTGTTTTTCGAGTATATAATCCAGCTCAGTGGAAAGATTTTCAAATATAAAGTCTAAATATAGTCGCAGTTGGTAATAGTTAATGTCTCGTTTGGGGATGAATTATCGGATGCCACCAGAAAGTCGTCAGTTTGTATAAAATTCGTCCCTATAACCGAAATCGTCACAAGTTGACGTTGAAGCTCTGTCAATCGCCATGAAAATAAAAACACAATACATGACTCAGCTCTTAATGAGCCAGTGCAGAATCCGATCCTGAAAATCAATTGTTGTTTGACAAAGAATTTCTGAATTAAAAAAAAGTCTTGCACTTTTAGCCCTAACCGTGAACTAACTTCTCTATTAACTCAAAGACCAAATTTTTTCATATTTCCTATGCTCTCAGGAAAATGATCGACCGGAATACACATAGCCATTTTTAGAAGCTTTATCGTGCAGGAAGTGGTGCTAGATCATGCGTTTCGTGGTCATTATCATTGACAGTTGTGTCGTCAAGGATAGACAAGGAAAGATGTAACTGTATCCGGTATAACGACAGTTTTCACGCATATTATCTGACCTTCGTGGATTTTGTTCCTTTTTCTTCCTTCCTCGCTTCTATGTATGTATATGTCTCTTTTTCTTCCTTCTCGTCGATACTTTGCTCCATCCTTCTTTTGTCCGTTTTGTACTCCTCATATTTCCTCTAGCTCGCTGTTCTCCCCTGACAGAGCAAAGCACTTTCCTACCCGTGCTATACTTGCCTCGTGGAACTATTTCGAAAGATTCGCATTGAGTAAGAATGCAGGTATCGTAAAACATAAGGGTAGACGAGTCCCGTGCCGATACCTGCTGCAACACTTTTACCACAACTCTCGTTTTCAGCTTCACATTGATACTACACATTTCCAGTGTACGTAGAAGATTCAGTTCGTGTTTTGAGACCTCAGCAACGATGCTTCGGCTTCCGGCGTATAGTTATCTCCGCCTCTAGCCTCTTTTCGACGTGCGAGCCACCCAACACCCCATTCTAGTCATATCGTTCGAGCTGTTACACGTATCCACACATCAACACCCACATCAAACCCGCGTTGCCGAGTCGACACGAAACGACGGTCGTCAAACGTCGTACACGAGGCTCGCTGTGGAAGAAGCCTGAGGCCATAGACATCACAAATCCGTGGATGCTCTTAGCTTCGCCTGGCGTGCCTCAAGGCGTGAGCTGAGAGCGGAATTGAGCTACCCTTTGGCATGTGACGGAAGCACGATTTTCACATTTCATATCCTACTCAAGATTCCTGCAAGTGGAGATTTCGGTTCAAACTATACTCAACTATTGTTTGACTGATCAAGAATCCTTTTTAGTTCTTTCATTCCATGGATTCTTACCCAGCTCAAGTGTCTCAATAAAACTATTATGGTGAAACTAAACGGACAATGAGTGTATGGAATAATAAAGTAAGATTAATCGCCGAAACATTTGCAGTCAGTCAATAAAGCATTTTCTCGCTTTAACGTATAGCACACAAAATTCTATAAGCAAAGAGGTTATGCAGAGAAAAAACCTTTACAGGTAATAGTTTGCTTGCTGATGAATAAACTCTAACTATTGTGCTAGGAATAATTGTAAACGCCCATTTGGCGCAGGAATTTCATCGTTTATAGCGGAATAACTGTAAACTTGAGGCTTTCGTGTGCACTTCTGGGACAATCGTTTTCAATATCAGTGGCAGTATTGTCAAGCGAGTTCAACGGAATGACGAAGCGGTGCAAGGGTTGTGGTAACAGTAGTGGGTACACCGGAAGTTGGTAAGGGATCCGGCACAGTATTGAGAAAAGTTTTGCTGTCTCGAGTCCTCTAAGAACCGCGGGCGTTGCTTGGACAGGTTCGAGGATTAGAGGAAACTTGGAACAATGGGAGAAGCATGCCTGAACGAGCCGTAAGGTCCTCTGCCTATGTGCAGGTTTCACGACAGAGCAGCAAAGACATACGGATAAATTGTATGTTCATGGACTGTACACGAAGGGAATCTCATATTGGCCTCGAACAAAGCCAGAGTCCGACGACCAACAATTCAAGTCGAACAGAGTGTACTGTATTATTACTCGAGTGGCTCGCGAGGGTTCGGGGTGAGATTAGAGTGAAGTTACCGGAGTGACTTCCTCTCTCATTATTTCCATCCTTCTGTGCACAGAAAGCTAGTAATTCGAATGAACAGACCTAGTGTTGGTTCTTAGCTCAACAATTTGTATAGACTTTACCAATCACAATGTACGAAACGTGTTTTCGATCTTGTACCCGAGCATCACTCCTGTCTCCACATTTCCCCTTAAAGTAGAACTTGTGCAATGACAAATTTTTGTCATAAAATATTTATAAAAACCTATGAACCTAGACTTCATATCACATGGCTGTCGCCGAAGATTTAATATACTATCGGTTGTGATAATATTTCTTATTTATTTATTATGCAAATCTTTTTTCCTTCTAGTTTACAGTACATCAATTAGAATGAACAGGATAATTAATTACAAAAACATAGTAAAATTATATTTCCGTGTCTTTTTAATTCACGCATTGGTCGATCGGTTGCCTAAATTCTAATTGTATATTGATGGTGGTAATTACAAGACATTTGATTAATATTGTTAATAACGCAGCGAAGATAATTGATACGTACAACGCGATGAAACGTAAATCCAACAATAGTATCATTTTTTAAATCTATCCGAATCGTTTCAACTGCATGATTGACGAGAGAATTATATTATTATTTTATTTAGACCACGTGACCACGAAACAAAGATAAGAGAGAATGAAACGAGAAAAATTCAGTAAACGTATCTTTTGATGAATTCGTGTTTTCGTTCGTGGTTTTTCCTTTTTTCTCATCCTGATGAAGAAGATTTCCTGATGACTCCAACAACCAGGCCTGGAATTGATGTATTGAGCTAACGGAGCGATTCGATGTCACGATAGTATTATTTTAGGTATAGAGATCAACATATACGAACACTTAATCAAAGATACGCGTGATAATCGTTTGATCACGTAAACGGTCGGGGAGAGAGTGTCGTAAGCCGTACTGTTGTTCTCTCACCTTTCTCTCCGCTACTTTTCCCCTCCATCTATCCTTACAGTCGATTTGACGCACCATAATTATGCGTGAGAGATTTCTATTACACGCTTTAATGTACACTGAAATTATTCATAAATTATAACGTATCATATTTACGTAAATTAATTTCGAATCTGGTTACATTGAAATATATTTGCTAAAGATCTTGTGATACCCTGAATAAATTTATTATCTAATAAATCAACTCTGCAATGTTTTTTATATTTTACAAATTCTTGCAATAAGTATTAAAACATAGTAAAAGAATTTTTATATGGTTCCAGGGTTCAAAAACGATCTCGAATGATTATTTTTTCTACTGAAAAGCTGGTGTTTGTAAGCTGGTCATTGTATCACAACTCGTACATTCATCCTTAATTATTCCTTATCATAATGCTTATCGTGCGGAAATGAAATGGGCTTTTGGGTATCCGTGGCGAAAGGGAAAACAACATTAGCAGAACTGGCACAAGTTAAAGGAAATGAAAATTCTATATCGCAGCATTACGAGTAAAAGTCTAGTGTTTACCTGTGCTAGGAGTAGAACGAGCGATGCAGTAAAAAATATTTACTAATTTTTCACAAAACTTAATGAAATTTCGGGTTTGATAGGGTTGGAGTATAGTAACTATTTTTAAATTTGGATATATGCAGCCAGCTATCGATCTAAGCTTTGTAGGTGTTTTTGCAGAGGGAATGAATGCAGGATGCTGTGCAGGATGAACAATCGCTTCACGAGGTGCGCAGCAGCGACCATAAAAACTCGGCACGAAATCAAACTACATTCCGTACAAACTGCCTTGGCTTTACGATAGGAGGGAAGCACGTAAAGCAATATTGGCGAATGAAACGCATAATCCACAACATGGCCGAGCTGAAGAAAAACCGTAAAATATAAGGCACCGCAATTTGACGCTTTTTAGCTGTTCCCATTTTTTAAATATTTGTGAATGGGCTTAATGGCATGCTGGTTTATTTCATGAAACTCCAATCACCATTCATCAACTCGCAAAGCACAACTTGAACGATCTATCCGATTGAATTCTCAATAATATTCTACATCTTTAAAATTCACTCGTAATTTCACAATTTAAGGTTATTTTTAATAAAAAAAAAAAATCTTTGCCAAAACCCTTTGGCAGATAACAATTTATCTCTCTGCTAAATTTTTGTTACACTGCATCGCTCTTTTTGAGTAACTCTTTCTAAGTTTTCTGAAATACGTGATGAAAATAGAAGCTGCTTAGGAACTATCTCTCACCTGCTCCAAGCTCCACAATTAAATAATGTGTTAGAACTTGTTAGTAGGATGAGGTATAGTGTGTTCCGTGGAAG
This sequence comes from Dusona sp. PSUC_FEM 10030013, assembly GCA_018902295.1. Lineage (NCBI taxonomy): Eukaryota > Metazoa > Arthropoda > Insecta > Hymenoptera > Ichneumonidae > Dusona > Dusona sp. PSUC_FEM 10030013. The sequence continues at coordinate 4,690 of JABSMR010012977.1, read as the reverse complement.
ATACGATTACAATAACTACATTATTAATGTGGAATCGATCGGGCTCGCAGCACTATGCTCAGACATTAAAGAGAAACGCTAAATCATTTTTTGATCATCCAATATGTAGTAGAACAATCTGTTACCTGTTCAAAAATTCGAATTTTTCAACGATATAAGAAAACACAATAGTAACGTTTAAAAATAATTATTGTTGTCATACAACGGCCACTTAAGGAACTTTGCATCGTTTGAAAATTGTCAGTTTGACATTCAGAACGAGTTTTCTCGCACCAAGTTGTACCGCGGGAGTGGTGTGATGTACGAAATATAATAACATTGAAAGCCCAAACGCGACGTACTTGTTGGACAGATCGTGACTTTCGTACCTATGACTGACCCACTTTGCATTCATACGACTCAGGCGACGGAAGCAGTTGGTTTAAAGCTCCCAGTGTATGCCTTGTGCATGGTCATCCGGTCACCAGTTTGTTTGTTCTGCTGGCGAGACGACGCTGGGTCGCTCATTTCATTCCCTAGAACATTGCGGACTTTGGTTGCATAAAATCGCACACCGACATGTAAATTCACCTGGTAGATAAGTTCTGACCATATTCTCACAGAAAAACGGGAGATCGAAAAATTGGCAAACCAGAAACAAGATTACCTTTGAGCCAATTTGACTCGAAACCATAGGGTCTACTTCTATCTAAGGTTTTTATCGAAAAAGGGAAAATGAAAAATCTCCACAATTCGCTGTGAGTACAGAAAGATGTATTTTTTGGTAGATATAATTGAAAGGATATGTTGCAAGTTCAGGAAAATAATTGTACGATTTGCACGTAAACTTGAGTGAAAAAAAGCCTAGAATGAAGTTGAAAAAAAAATTATAAGAAAACTCAAATGTTATGATTGGTTGGAGTTCGAATCGCATATAACGCTTTCACCGACCTTTTCAAGCTCGTTATCCAAGACGGTTTCCCGATCGGTTTTTCGATTCCAAAAAAAAACTCGGCGTTTTCACCTTGTGCTCTACATCGCCCTATGTCCTCTTTCACCTCACCTCTCTCCAATCCTCGCAGTTTTTCTCTTACATCGATAAGAGTTAGATTTTTTTTCTTACTTTCTGCTGAAAAGTTTTATACTCGTTGAAAGTTTCCAATGGTCTTGCACGGTTCCACACCTATTCGGATAACCGTTTTACCGGGCAAAAAGTTTTTTTAAATTCACCTCACACTGGTCATCGAACTGATGACCCAAAAACGAAGTACCAAGATCTGAAACCAGAGGCAACAAATCTCGACGAAGAGAAAAACAGGTAAAACTGGGGATGAAACTTTTTTTTTTATTCTCTCAGTATCTCAGGCTTTTTTGTTTTAAATCCCATAAACTGTTAGTTAAATACAGTACGGGCAATTGAGCAATAACATGAGACATCACTTTGACAATTAACTTGGAGAATATGTCCGATGTATTCTCACGTGCAAAGACCAAATCTTATTCCACAGCTACTGCAATTCCTTGGCTTCCCTGTATTTGCGAGAGCCATGATATGGAGTGAAACATTCCAAGGAGAAATCCAAGTTGGTTCGATTTTCTTCAAGGTAGTTTGAGTCACGATGGAGTCCAAGTTTCAACTCGGTAGCCATTAATAATGGTGGTCCGGAAGGCGAGAGTATAGAGACTCGGGTCTTTGAAGGAAGCGGAATTCGTCGGAGCTATTCATATATCCGAGTTTCTCTCGTGAATCTACTCGATTGGACGATTTCAAGCAAGAGTAGAGTACACAATTCTGCATATCTATAAAATGGTGATCGTTGAATGGCATCGTAGCAAGTCTCTCTTGTGGTCATCAGTGTCCACTCCAGTTAAATACACAAATCTGCTAGCGCAAACCGTATAACGGATTAATAACTACCACTTCCTCGTAAACCAAGTCCGTATCGTCGAAAACTGTTCAGCGCACGCTACGCACGTAGGAATCTAGTTGCAAGGGCTCGTGAGAGGGAATTACAGAACCTAGTCGAGTATGAAGCTATGACTGAAGTGTCTTTCATACGCGGACTTTGGTATGTACTTCAACTCGTGCGTTGATAATATAACTCTATCTTCCCGATCAGTCCTTTCTAAGTTTGCACTACATTAAAAGACTAACAAAACCATCTTCTTCTTCCTCCTATTATCTTTCATCATACCTTGTCAAACTATAAGAGTACAATTACATTTTGATTGCACTGTGATTTCAGTTCGATAAGCTTTGTATGACAACATGACGGAAAAAAAAGTTCGATAGAGAAATGTAATGCCAAGCATCGTCTACATGGTTCGAATGATATCAGAATATCTCGTAGCTGTTGCAAAGATCAGATGGCACTGAAGACTTTGTGACTATCCACCAAACTAGGATGGACAGAGAATACTGATTTGCTGAAAGTACAGACTTTTGAATGCTTAAAGGTGTTTCGACTCCGAAAGCCATTAAATGTATTACTCCAACCACCCACATTTGCTTAGTTCAACCATCCAAGGTATTTCAGGGAAAGTGGACAGAATAATTAACGCTCTATACTCAACTAGTCGTGTATTTCGCTCGAATCGGTCAAAAATCTTTTTTTTTTATCATATATAGAGTTAGTTTTTTATATAACAGTATAGAAGAAGAAAACAGATTCTTTTTAATGAGAATAAAGCGAGATAGAAAAACGAAACAAATAGGAGGCAGCAGGAGTTGATTACACGTAGCATCATCATGGAAGTTTAAAGCGTTTGTGCGTCAGTAGTAGTACCGCCTGCGTTTAGTCAGCCACTAGAGGAGTGAACTCGCCCCTGGAGAACCACCAGTTAGTTAGACAGGCACGAATTAAGGTAGAATCGATAGTACATGGAAACGAGAGAAACAGAGGGGAGCGGATGGAATGAAATAGCGAGAGGGTCCTGTGTCAAGCCTCAGGCTGATTTTGCTACCCTTTAGTCCAAGCTTAATAGCCCCTGAACCGTAGTTTAATCACGGATTAAGAGCCCGCCAGCCGTCCACTCTGTTCCTGTGTTTCTCTCTCGTGCCTGTTTGTCCAACCACTATTCGCGGTATTACAGCAATACGCGCGTGTCCTAACTAATCTGAACGTTTTTTAACATGTCCTACTTTTTAGTGTCGTCTGTATGGTTTATTGAAAACCCATTTAGCCCTCTCCATTTTTGTCCTATTCGGAGAGCATTTTGCACGAAATGTCAGTCTAAATCGTCAATATGAGTGAATCTAGTATGTTGTTCCATTAAAAACATAGTTAATTTTCCTCAAAAGTGACGATATGGTCGAATGCTGCAACGTTAACATAGTCATTTTTCGTGTAAAATTTTCTCCGTGGACACGATTCTCCATGTAAATTCCAACTATTGTATTTTCTTAAAGTCTATGGAACTAATCCAATTCATTTTATAAATTTTATTACGGAATATGTTAAATTGAAATTACAGTGTTTGCCGTAAAATTCGGTTTTCACACAAAATTATTTTTACCCACTCTCCTCGAAAGCAATCGTTGCATGGGGAACAAAATTTATAAAATGGTATAATGTTTGCATGGACAGTGGAAAAGATAAATCGTTCATTCGTTCTCACGATCTACTCCCTCTTCCTCTCATCGTTTTCCGCGCAGGGCGTTTATCTCCAAAACGTGCGAGTAGCACAATTGTAAAACGTATAGTTAGAAATGCGGAAGAAAAGACTCACGATCGAAGTTACACTAGCCAGGGAAACCCATTTATCGCTTCGTACACGAAGCTCGCACACGATGACCGATCAAGACCGGTCTGAAGGCAGCCATAGCCGCAGAAACCCTCTGACCCGACTCGTCCCTTTATATCGATATATATGTGTATACTATCTTCGACATATCCTCCTATATATGCTCCCGGCGCACCAAGCACGAAATCGATTTTCCACTTTATTTTTCTTCGGTCTCACTATTTCTCTCACTTCTTGTTCGTCTCTCAGCGAGACAACACGAGTACCTATGGTACAAGGTGAAACAATTAAAAACATCTACCCTTGTTCCGCTTAACACATCGTAGAAATGTTAACCACTGTTCAAACATGGAAAAACAGACCATTATCATGGACAGCGATTACTTGTTAAACAGGTGAAATTGCTAGTCATTCCCATAATCCAGTTTGATTGTCATCTAAATTGAGCAGAGGTACCAAAATCAACGAGGTTCTTCATTTTACATCACCAGGAATAATATGTCTATCTGATTACTATGTATTTCATTATTATTGCAATTTAAATTAAGTTTCTCACAGTAGCTACAATTCCACCAGAGGTATCATGCATGCTGTTATTTCAAGCAGAATTTTAATAAGTCTAATTTAATATATTTCATTAATTCAGGAGCTGACACTTCTGGGCGAAAAAAGCTGAGTGAAATTGAAAATCGACGTATAGAATCATTAAAAGTGAATGTTTGAGGAGTGAAAGCAGTAACTCAAGGCAGCGTGAGGGAAAATGAGGAAGAAAAAAACGGGAGAGAAAGAGAGAACGAGAGAGAAGGAGGCTGATCTCGTTTCTGGAAGACGCGACGGAGACTCGGTAAAAAAAGCGGTCCGCAGAGTTTTAATATTGGATTTTTGTGTCGTCTGCCGAGCACTGAGAGGCGAAAGACGAAGTAGCTTGGAGAACGCGGACAAGCTCACAGTTCTCTCAAATATATAC
>JABSMR010012966.1:0-18737 GCA_018902295.1 Dusona sp. PSUC_FEM 10030013 | reverse complement strand
CTGGACCCGATCGAAACATTAGTTTTCGAGATAAAAATTCCCGAAGTTTACCTGTTTTTCTCGCCGTTTACTCAGGTACCTCCCGTTAAGTAAAAATAATAATACTTGAAATAAAGTTTTGACTTGTAAACTAGATGAACAACTATATACAAAATATAAACGAAAAATATCAAGGAAATGACTTAACAGAAAATAAAGATAACGATTTAGAAATGTAAAAAAAAAGAGATAAAAAGTATTGGCAACTCGTCGAGTCATCGTGTCGAATGTAGAGTAAAAAATAGTTCGAAGAAAAACGCGTTAGTTGCACACCGCACCTAAGTAAAAAGTCGTGTCATATTTCGAATTAATTCGTTAAATTTAGTGAAAATCCATGTTTGTGAACGAAAATTCGTATCTTCACGAAAAATGAAGATTATCCGTAGAATTTAGGATTTAAGGAAGTTAATTAGCAGTTAACAAAATATTTAAGAAAAACAGTTTAGAAACTAATAATTACTAAATTAGCATGATCTCTTATGGACTTGTCTGAAATATATTGACATCGTGACTGAAATAAATAAATTTCGTATTTAAGGAACAGAGGGAAACGAATGAAAATTTGAGAATTTTTTCTTGAAATATTGAACAAATTCCCAGTTTTAAAGGAATTAAGCGACGCAATGATAGAATGAAAATTCAATAAAGTGTGAACAATTAGCAACTCGCGACAAAAATACAAAATTATAAGTTAAATGTGACACCTACGCAAAAAGGAACAAACGTGGCTAAGTTCTTGACGTTTGATTTGTATTCATGACTTTTAGTTCATACGATTTTTTTTTGTCACGAACGCGTTATCTTTACACTATCCGACCGGCGAATGCATCTACATTCCATGAAGACAGGAAGTCCAATTAGCAGCATTGCCACGTTTTCTGCTACGCTTGGCAAAGTAGTTTAATAAGCTATAGGTACATAGAATGCTCGTGGGTGTATGAACTGTAACGTCACAAAAGTTCAACAAAAGGATAACCATCGGAACCATACCAGACCATATGATGGTCTTGTTTGTACGAGGCATAAACTTTTGGGAATGATGATCCCGATAAAATGTCCTTAATTAAACGAGAAAAACATAAGTAACAGGAGTAGCGCTTAGTGCAATAGCGATTTATTCCCTATTTTTTGCGGTTTGCGAACCCGAATGCATCAAATTAGAAGAGGAGGGGCTATGAAAAAATCCGGTTATGAGCCCCGTTGCACCCTCAAATTAACCCTTTTGAACCGTCGCCCATCATGGCGACATTGGCCATGGCCACATTGGCATCGTATTAGCTGGAAAAACGCAAATTCGATTGCTTCCCATATGAAAACGATTGGAAAAAAATTTCAACTGAGTAACCTTACTTAAAATGTTATTCCGAACCCGATATTCCCGGGTCAGAAAGTCTTCCTAACTCACGATATGTAATCTATCCTGAAGGTAAATTAACTTCCTTCAGATTTATTCAATATTTAATGATATTATTATAAGAATTGAAGGTTGATTTGTATTACAACGAAAAAAACGAATAACGATGGGTTGGCAAAACCATCAAATGATAAGTTGCAAATTTTCGTGATGGCACATTTTCATCCAGATTTTTCAAAGAATAATCCATATTTTTCAAGCAATATTAATACACCACAGCTTATTTTGTTTCTCAAGAGGTCCTCCAAGAATTTATCGCGTAAGTTTTTTCTAACTTTGTTGGTTTAAAAATGACAGCAAATCATTCATGATTATTTTCTTTTGTAGCGAATATCTTCAGGAACAAAATAAGACGTAGCACATTAAAATCGCCTAGAAAAATCTCGATGAAAATATGACATCATGGAATTTTGCATTAATCAGTTAATGGTTTCGCAAATCTATCGTTTTTAATATTTCTCTAGGTTGATAAAATATGCTGTAATACGAATCCACCTCCAACGCGTTTAATGGGTGCCTTAAACTTTGCATGAACCGACTGTAAAATTTTAGCGCTTATTTGACTAGGGCGCCGCAGTTGATTTACCTGAACAAAAAATAACTCGCTTTTGAGGTACATAAACGTCAATACGTTACGTAGACTCCTAAAAAACATAACGCTTACTTTTGGTTCCTTCGAAGTCAGGTAAACTGAGTATTTGTTTTCGAGACCATTTAAACAACTGGCATCAGATATAAACCACTTGTGTTTGTTTTGCCACTCAATGTTTACGCTGTAAAAACAGAATATTTTTTGTTACTCCGCAATTTTTATTCCTAAAAATAATAAAATAATTAAATGAGTATTTTTACGAACACTTGAGATTGGCCCATGTGTTTCGTCAACTATAAATACAGATAGTTCGAAACTTCATTATTCAGTACTTTCAGTGAGGATCAGGCAGATTATTCTATTGTACGTACGGAACATCTTAGAGAGCAACCCCTCGAAATTGTAAGTCCAATTTTTACAATACAACCGTCGGAGTTCGAATTAATACAGCTTCGGAATTCATTACAGTCAAACGAACTCATCTCGCGAATATGCATGAAGTTTACAAAATACTGTATTGTCATTATTCAAATGTAATTTCGAATTTGGCCTAGCCGCATGAATTATTATGCCAGGCATTCTGACAGATGACTGATAAGATCGAAAGTAGCAATGGTTGCATAAGAAATATAGTTATTTCGTTTTCCCCCTCTGGGAAACGCTTGAGAAAAATCTGCGATCGGGGAAAAATGTATATCAGTCTGGGACCAGTTAAGAATTTTATCGCAAAAGTAACCTGGCATAAATATTCCGCTTGACAGTTCGGTTTAAGAAAACGTGAAGAAGGAAAACGATAGATTTTCAAAAGGTGGAGAATCTGGGGTGCAAGAGAACCAAAGTGAATATTTAAATGCAAACGACATTTCAAGGCATTTGGCAGGCCCGCTTGTATTGCACGCCTTTCTCACACACACACACACGTTCACGGACACATTTCCTTAACTCTTTGGCTGTACTTTTGGTCACAGATGAAAGAGTAGAAACCAGCCGCGCCCTGCTCTATTTGATTAACATTTTCTTTAATATTCCGCATGAAAACTTTCCTCTGTCTCTCTGCCTTTCTCCTCTCTCCCTCTCTCTCTCTATCCCTTTCCCTATCCCAAAGTTGCCTTGTGCCCTTGAGTCCAAGCCCAAGATTACAAATTTTCATTAAAAACTTTCGACGTTCCGATTTGCATAACTTCTCGCCTGTTGTCTGAAACATTGCTCCGGGCAATCCTACCAAACGTCCCTACCTTCCACTTTCTCCCTCTCACACGTCACTCTACACACCAGGACTCCATCCAGCATCGTCTCACTTTTGTGTCTAGGAAAGTTTTCTGTTTCTATAAATTCGTATGGCACGCTCATTTGTTATAAGAAAAAAGTCTGCATATACATTTATATATTGAAGAACTCATTATTTGTGTAAAACAGAGTCTAAACGAGAAAGGCTTCCCATACGAAAAATGTGTTATCCAGTCCTCTTAATTTGCAACAGACTGTACTTGAACTATTTTACTCACTAGTCCCTTTGCATTATTGTACACGAATTTCGCCCGACCCGAAAAACCCCGAGGTATTAATATTCCGTCAAAGAAGAATATTGTTTCAATTTATTTTTCAATCGAATCAACGTCATCATTCCAATGGGAAAGAATGCATTACTTTTTGTAATGAATTGTCGTTTTCATTCGCCATTACATTGTAATGATAAATAGAAATGACTTCCATTACTCGTTACGTTCTAATGGTTAATGGAAAAAATTCCATTACGTATTAGATTTAAATTGCTGCTAATTTCAATGGTAGTAACGACCAAGGGCTACTCAATTGCTACCATTGAGTCAACACGAACCAAGGCTATGTGTGGGTCACTCGGTCACTAGTAGCGATAGCCGTGTCGCCCTGACCCAATGGTACTAACCGAGGATTATTCAGTTACCAGTAGCGGTACGGGTTTTTACCTAGGTTGAAATGACCCAATACTAGTAGCTGGGGGTCACTCGGCTTATTCCTGGTTTATTCGGTATTGTCCTGGTTTATTCTAGGTCAAAATAACACTTTGTGCCAAATATCCCATGATGCAGAATAACTCATCGGACCAACATAATACACTCGATCAAAATTTCCCATTGGGTCACAATAACCCATTGAGTCAAAATGAAAAACTGATTCCAATTTACCCATTGGGTCGAAATGACCCAGGATTACTCGGTTACTGCCATTGGGCTATTAATAGCTGCTTTTTGCTACCATTTAGTTAATAGTAGCGGTAGCAGTTTCGACCTAGCCCAAAAACCGCTAGCCACACGGTAGAATATAGCCATTAGGTGATTTTGACCTAGGCGACTGCTACTGGTACCCCAGTAACCCTCGGTAACTACTATTGGATCATCTTGACGCAGACGGAAACCGCTATCGCTATTAGTAACCCTGAGTGCAACCTTCAGTTTTCAGTTACGACCATTGGGTCATTCCACACGAAGCCAAAATTGCTACCGCATCTAGTAACCGAATGACGCTCGGTTATTACCACTGGGCCATTTCAAAACAGGCCAAAACCGCTACTGCTATTGTTAACTGAATAACATTCGGTTACCGACAGCGAGTTATTAACCATTATGATTAATAACTCATGACCATTGAGGTAGCGACTCGATACAAGTACATTTACTATTCTACATACCTGTCAGAAATGAGCGAATCTCTACAAGACACATTTACCGGACGCACCGCATTTATCAAATATTTATTTAATTTACAGCATTTTGGAGGATGCTGCGGGTTCGCGTATTTAATTATATTTTTTCTTTCGATCGTGACTAATTAATCTTCTATAGCATAAAGCGTATTCAAAATATGAATGAATTCTGTATTCGTTGCACCGAAATATTGAACACTTTTCCGCACACATTATTGATGCTCATTTAGTTTTTTGACAGTCGCTGTCTAGTGATACTAGGAATATTGATAAAAATTCTGATTATATTTGACATCTGTCATGGATATGACAGCTGACCAATATTTTGGAATCAGATAAACTTTTACGTCGCATACTTTTGTTGCTCCGAAAATTTTGTTTTATTTACATTTTTTAATTAATTTGAAAACTTCCAGTCGATTTTAGTTCCGTTGGAATGTTTATTTAGGTGTATTTTTTTTTTTTTTACGAATTTCGATTCAATTTGAAAATTTTCAATAATTTACTTCTAATTCGTGTGTCATTTTTTTATGCATCGCATTTTCTTAGAACTACTGTACGTTTGGAGTAATTAAATAACTTTATAAGTATTCAAAGTTAAATACGAAATTTGAATTATTCATTTTTCAGTACCTCAAAATACGATCATGTATCGATTTTTAGCAAAAAATAGGAAAACATCAATTGAACAACCTTTAACATATTTGTTAAGCATCTAATTTTTGAGAGAATCTTTACAACAACTTTGTTTAAAGACACTGACGAGTATGCAAGTTGTGAATGACAGTGCCGAGCGAGGAGTATCGCTCATCAAAGAATTCAATGGATGCGTAACGAAAAATCCAGATCAGAAACAATATCTCTTACAAGTCGTTACCAAACATCGAAAGAAATATCCGTCTTGTGAGAAAAAAACCTATTCTGCTGCCGTATCTCCAGAGAAGTGTTTTCAATCTCACTGTATTTATGCGACCTTATCAAATAATCAATGCAGCAACGTAAGATTCTGGTAAATAGATGGACTAAATTTTGCAAAAAATAATCAATGTGACTTATCAACATCTGAACTGTTGAATTACATATCCACAAAACAGAAAAAAAAAGACTAAAAAAGTTTTTAGCCAAAATTACGGAAAACAATTTTTAAAAAATCGAAAAGTCATTTGCGCAACCCCTAAATATTTTGTTTTAAATCCCAAATTTTGGGTAAGTTACTGTTTTTGCATATACTAACAGCCGTCTTCGGCCCGCAGAAAAAAAAATATCGATTTTATTTGAATCACCCTAGTGTAAATGAACAAATAGACACGTTCAATTGACAATTTATAAGTGTTATGAAAAATACGAACAGATCAGAGCCTATAGCAAACAGCATAAATGCCGTGAAAAAAGTTGAGACAGGTACATTTACTCCCCCCAAAAAGTTGTTCCTGTTAAAAATTCCCTCCTAATAACCAAACCCCACAGAAACTTATAAAAGAGATTTTCTCTTAAAAAAAAAAAAAACACAAAAAAGTTACTTAAACTCACAAAAAGTCGTCCATTTTAAAAATCTCTCTTCATGAAAAATCCCTTCTAAAAAAACAAATTGTCATAAAAAGTAAAAAGAGTGAATCCCTTAAAAAAGCGTCTCTCTGAAAAACCAAATGCTGACAAACAGTGACAAAAGAGCCCTCAAAAAAAACCCTATCACAAAGAGTGATTAAACCCCACGAAAAGTGATCCTTGGCTAAAACCCTCGACAAAACCAAATCCTCATAGAAGGTGACAAAAGAGACTTCCCTCGAAAAAACTACCAAGTAGAGTAGAATCACACAAAAAAATGATAATTCAATTCGAGTAAGAAGTTAAGTTGGCATTTCACAGAAAGTTAATAAATAAATGGAGATTTACTAAAGCATATATAGTCACATATTGGAGCTGCATTATGATTTATAAAATTTCAAAATAATGTTGAAATAAACACCATTTCTCTCTTTAACGTTTTATAATAACGGCTTATTATTTCATGATTGGGAAGTACGCTGTGGTTCAGAAATTTAGGGGTTAACTGGTTAATATTTTATTTGAACTGCGCATAAAACTGCTCCTAAATTCTAGTATCTTAATTCACTTTACTTCTAAGTTTAATTGAGAATTTCCGAGATGTTAATTTTTTACAAACTAATAACGTACATTTCTGAATAAGTTTGTGTAAATAAAAATGTTTGAAAATAAATAATGCGACAGATACAACATGTTCGAAGCTTTTGAACAGAACACACGGAGAACGCGTATAAAAGGTTCTTCATACATTTATATGATTTCGTATCAACCTAGAGCGAACGATAGATCGAGAGTGGGTGTACTGTCATCGGTAGACATCGCGCAAAAGCTAAAATCGCGGTGGTGCAAATACAGCGATGTAAAAGGAGAGAACGAAATAAACCAGTTATGTATCCCTAGCACTTCGGTAGGATTCATTTTCTTTCTCTGTCTCTCTCCCTCTCTATCTCTCTCATACAGGTAGGATAGATGTTCGGTATTTACATTTCAGGTCGAAACCGCATTCGCGCATCTCTCAACCAGTCGGCATGAAGGCAAACATTGAATATGCAGACCTTGCTGCCGTATAGTTCCGCGCGACGGTAGATCACGTTCTGAGAGAGTGAGAGAGAAATAGAAGGAAAGGGAAGTGTTGCAGGTGCAGGGAAAAGGGTGAAACACGTGGACGGTTGTCGAGATGCCGAGACCACCCTACCTGCCTATTTCCATATGCCACAGGGTACTGCCGATACAAAGTCGATAGTCGTTCCTGAATAGGTAATTATCAAGCCCTGTCCTATTCGCGACCTCTACATGACTTCGGGACTCGATGAGTTAAACGCTCCTCGATCTTCAATCATGCCAAATGTATATATACACTCGGCTGTATATATATAGTCGAGAATCAACCACTAACAAGTGGGCTATACGATGAGAATGAGGATCGGCGTTACCTATCTTGTGAGCGGAGATACACCGAGACATCTAAACGGCCACATATATAGAAATCGAGGATGCCCCTTCTCGTGTACGGTCCTTGCAACAATACCAAGGATACAGTATGTTTAGGTCAAATTATCGTGCTGAATGTCGAGTTGTTGATTGTCTAACTTGGCATCTGAGTAGCCAAAATCAACTAAACCTGTCCCGAAGTCCCGACAGAGCGTTTAAAGTGTTAAGGTAGTTCACGTTCCGACATATGATCCAAAAGTTCCTTGCTAATCTGATCGAAAAAACTCTAGACTATCAAGAGACGCGGTGCATTCTTGTTACCAGAATTGAAAAGATTTCAAAATACTAATTCCGTAATGTTTATTTATTATTTACAGAATGACGCCATAGTCTTTTCTTATTCTTAACAGTTTCTTTGCTATTAAAGAAAGTTGGATTGGAGAAAGATCGCATGTAATTCGGCATTAACGTTCATTGTGTTTCCAAGAATAAGTACATTTGCATAAGAACTATCTTAAGACGATAAAGGGGAGCCCGAGTGTCAATCTTCAATCATGAAGTGTTTTGGGTTTAGAAAAGATGACGAATATCACGATAAGCCAGTGACTCAGAGTACTAAACAATACTTATCGCATCCTTGTTATCGTCTCACGAACACTCTTGTCAAGCAAACGAGGTCTACGGTTTCATACGATCGACGTTACGATAATCAACCAATTTACGCCAAACGATTAGGCGATCTCCTGATCAAGTTAATGATCCGTTTTCCGAATCTAATTTCTCTCGTCGTCTAACCTAACGACCCTGGACTATTTGATATATTTAGGAGAGATCGGGGCAAAAAGGAATAAAGGGGTAAAATGGGACACGAATTTTGATAGAATAGGAAATTTCTTTTTGTCACGTGAAACAAAATTCATTTATTAACACTTCAAGTCCAAGACGCGGATTGGGACAAGCCACAACCGTGCCCTCTTCAAATCTTATCGGACAAATGCTCAATTTTAATAATCAGAAAGTTTTAAGTTGAAAAAATCACGGAGACAAAAAATTCTGAAGGTGAACATTAAAGTTCATATTCATGCCCTATCTCCAATTTTGCATAAATTTGAATATTAGTATGTCCATTGCATCCGGACAATCGTCATTCGCAAGAATCTATTGAAAGAATATTGAAAACAAAACTGATTTCTGATTTTTTAAAAATAAATTACAGAGTTTGATTGCGCGGCAACGTTCGGCTGTTGTGCTTTTCGCACAAGATATTTTACCATATTTGATTTTTCATGGTTGGGCGAGATGGTAAGCAGCGAGATTTTTTCAACACTTCCAGGTCTATATAGAGTGGATTAGAGAAACGCACGAAATAAATGATATAAATTGTTGATTTACACGATTTTTGAGAACGGTCTGAAGCGAACGTGCCAAATGCGGCACGCCGGCACTAAAGGGTTTAATTTTACCACAACTGCTATATATTTAGCTGGCCGATAAAATAGAGCCGCTAAATAACACAGAGCCTCATTTAAAAACTGAAATACAGGATATGTGCCTAAAATATGATACATTTCACGAAGAGAAACTTATGTAAGAAATAACAATGGTGCCATGGTAACTGGATGACACATTGTTAATCTAAGGGTTTCACCGAAAAAATAGTGATAATTACTCCAATCCCAAATGGGCAATTACGACGATTTCTCTGAAAAACCACACATTAACGATATGGTATCATAGTAATTTTTTATATCATTTTTGTACCAAGTAGGAACAGTAATTTTGAAAAAAAAAATCACAGTAATATATTATGTTACCGTCCCCCTGACCTACTGATTTCTAGTTTTCTCATGTAGGGCCAGTGTGCCATTTTGCACTGGTCTTCGCTATGGCTCGCTTTTCACTCAGTTCGAACTATTCGAAGAGTCATTATATAACAGATTAGATAATCAATGTATACATGAATCTACAGTCAAAGCGATGAAGTAAATATGGAGACGAAGCATTAGTGAGAAATGCGGGAAATGGGTACGGGCGTGTCATCAGGAATGTCTTGGAATAGAGAGACGAACGAAGTCCATTAATCAACGTTGCTACCCCACAAGTTTACCCCTACAAACATGCAATAGACCAGTTTCTCTAGGTACAGGATAGAGGTTGTCGTACCTGTCAATGACAAATACATATAGGTGTCGCAATCTCACAAATATATGTGTTACTTTAGCCCATATGTGTGAGACGCGAGGATGTGCCATAAGTCAAACATCATCCTCGTTACTGAGAGAGGGGCAGAGACGAAGGCAAGTTGCGGAGATTGAGGGAGTACCTTATACAAGACCTCTTGGAGAATCACGAGTAGAGACGGAAGCACTGGTCCATGTTGAAACTCTGAGGGCTTCGCCAGTAAGGAAAACGTGGCCATACTCTCAGCAAATTTCGCTATGAACTGGTAGCTCTCGTTGATGGTGTCTACGAGTCTTCGTTCGAGAGCCTTGACTCCTTCGAGACATCTTGCCGATGCAGTTAGTTATTTCCCTTGGACGACAGCCCAGATATATATTTCTATCTTCAAATCGTATTCTCCAAGCGAAAGCACAAAATCTCTCATCTCTTCACCTTTGTCCCACTTTTTATATCAACTCATATTATTTTTGCCTTAAAGAAGATACCATCTTTTCTATCTCTCGGTTCACGAAATTGCTGACCTTTCCCTATCGCATCGACAAAAGAAAATTGCAGGATTTTGTCAGAGGTGTTTTTGCACAAGCAACCCATCGTAAAACACACGAACAAATGTGTTTGCTCCTGATGGTTCAATTCAAAGCCTATCCTGCTACACCTTTGGTACTCGAATTGCCAATACGAATTGAATCTCTGTCGTGTTTCTCGCTCCCCAGCACGCCACTTCCTACTCCCACCATAATGGAACGTCAAAACGAATACCAGAAAATCCCCTGGTGAGGTGTTATTCGTTGTCAAGCACTCGTCGCATGTATGGACCGAGCTATTACTACTTCTCTATCTCTCTCTATATCGTACACACTTTAGTTTCTCCATGAATAAAAATGGTGTCCGTTGAGAACAGACTATAAATACACTATGGTTCAAAAGCTTTGAATCAGTTTAATTTTTTCCTGATGAGTAAAAAAAAAACAGTAATCTCATCGAAAATGAAATTTAAAGAAAAATGTGAAGGATCGATTTACGAATAGTTTGAAAATAAGTCACAAACAAAAATAATAAACAAGTAGATAACATTGAACAAAATTGTAAATTTTAATCGAATTGTATTCAAAATTAGACTTTAGTTAAACAAGTAAATTTTATAAATTGAGTTAAACATTTCAGCTAATATTTTGATAATTTGTTTGATATAAATAATCAAATTTTCATAATTGAAAAAAGAAGATTTCATTAAAAATGCTTATTTTATTATTCAATCGTCAGAGAAAATTTAATTAAAATAATTTGACTTTGTTAATATTCACTGAACGATGGGTATTCTTTCAGTTTCTGGTTTACCGATGCAACCCAAACAAGTTTTGTCTAATAACAGTGCTTATAAGTTTTTACCGGTGATGTATATAAAATGAATTTGACTTGCATTGAATTTTACCCCTGCACCAAACATTATCCCGTTGAATATTCCGTTTTCGTTCAGAAGTATATGGCGAATGTAGTCTCGTACCTCTGTTATAGTAACACGTTGTTGCAGCTGTCAATTTTCGCTTCTGTTGTTCCTATAATAACAAACAACTTTTCTACCATTGACTCGGTCTGGAAATCTACTGTTTTATTTATATAAATAAAACATTAAAAACGTGTTTTCCGATGGTGAACGTTGGTATGGTATTTTCGACCGTTGAATTTGATTTTTAACGTACAAGAGGCTCTTCGAAATTCTAGTGACAGTGCTCGAAACATCCGATTTTTCTTTGTGACTGTTTTAGAACTGTCTTCATGTTGGATTAATCGATTTGACCCGTTTCCCATAATTTCAAATATCCCACTTTCCATCACGCCAATATTACGAGATCGTTTTGAAAACATACCCAACTCCTGACGCGCTTGATTCCTCCTCAGCAGGATCATCTTTTTGCCATGGCTTTAACTTCCCACTCAATAGTCCTGGATCCGTTCAAAACAACGTTTACTTGCAATTTACGTATGCGATTTTAAAGGTCATTTTATATATACCTTATTAAAAAAAATAAATCATTAAAATTAAAATGAAAAATTAATCATTCTTAAAGTTCACAAATTAAAAAAAAGTTTTTGCGCTGTCGAAAGTTTAGTACATGTGAAAAACGGATCCTCATCTTCCTCACAAACTGTTGAGCCCATTTTCAAGATCGAATTACAAATCCTATTACATAATTTTGGCCACTGACTCTAAACGGACTTACCACTTTCGAGGATCTTAGGAGGGTTGAATAGCAAAGGTTAACGTTTCGTACCCCTTAAATTTGGATGAATTCATAGCCAACGAACGGTTTAAATTTCAACTCGGGCTTTTGTACACCGATATCTGGACCATTTATCGGGCAATAGCGGAGGGCGCCGGCTGTCTGCTCCCCTTAAACCGAATCCGTTGAACTCATGACCCATTTAGACGATGTACTTGGTTTTTGAACTTTAGCTATATTCAAACTCCACTTTCCATATCAAATATTTTGTAGTAAACATTTATTACATTCGTAACAGCTATAACAATAATAAAATCAAGAACAACAATAAACCTTGACATTGGAGTTTGACATTAATAAAATTCTGTTCTAACTATATTTCGATATTGTCATCGCGATGTTAGACGAGGATCGTAAACAGTGATTATTGAAATATCGTTGATAGTACGAATTATTTTATAACCAGCAACCACTGGTAACTGATATTGAATTGTAACCAAAATCATTGCTTGGTCATAAAAATGGAGATTCATGGATTATTTAAGGATAAAAAATTCGATAAATAATCAAAATAACAAAACATGAGAAAATTTTTAGAAAATATTGAATATTCATTTTTAGTTTTTTCATCTGAATGCTGTAAAATTTGATCTCGAAAGCTTGACCGAAGGAGCGGATGAAATTTTCCGAAATAACCATTAAAATAGCGGTTATTATAAAGCGTAATGAAAAATTTGCAATACAGAACGTATATCAGAGCCTTGTGTTGAAATATCAACCGATGAGATTTTAGCTTGAATATACAATGCAGTTTGGAGGGTGTAGAGAGCCAATTATTGTACGAACGTTGGAGCGATGGAAAAAGGGGTTGAAAACGGCCCTGGCGTAATAGAGCCAAGCCTCAACGAGTAAGGGTGTACGTTAAAAAAAACTGGCACATGGATAAGGAGAGCGAGAGCGAGAGGTTGCCGCGACTTGAAAAACAGTTGAAGTAGCGGTTGGAAAAATGCGGCATTTTTTTTCAGTAAAAATAAAAGAAAAAATGAAAATCAAATAATGAAAGCCTTTTATTTTCTGGACAAATTTACGCCTCGTTTCCTCTCGACTCGTACTTCATAAAAAGTGCATATACAGCCAAGCGCCAGAATCACGTACTCCTGAAAGCCTTAAGCCACCCCTGAGGTCCTGCAATGAGACGTAATTTTGACTATTTATTCCGGGTAAATAAATCGCTTTGTATAACAAATCTATTTGTAGGATTTTTTTTATTTTTTTTTTGTTTATTTTTTATGTACAAAATGCCAAAGTCCTGACCCCGTTCTCGAATTATATTTTTTTGCAGATTGAAAACGGTGTTTATTTCACCAACACGGTTTAGCCTAGAAATGTTTGGCTTAAACAATCTCCTTGTTCACCGATAAATATCTGTCAAACTACATGAGAGTTTTACTAGACGCTCGCTATTTACAAAAACTTTACATTTTTGCCCTGAAATATTCGCAAATAAAAATGCAAATTGCACAAAGAGATGTAAATATCTTGCAAAAAGCAGGTAATTTGACGTCTTCAACAAACGTATAATTATGAAATGATTTTAACGATTTATTGATAAGATTATAATCATAATGAGACCTTTTTTCGAACGTATGTAAAATTGTACTCATTGAAAAAAATGTTGATCCTCAATTGAATTCTTCTTCATTTTCAACCGAGTGACAAAGATCTCTAAAAAGCTTTTCTGGGCTTTCCGAAACAAACGTTGAAACCCCAGCTGTTCTCAATGATAACAGCGAGTTGATGTAACTGTATCAAATCGATGGGGACAGAAGATCACAAAGTGTGAAGAAGAAGATAAAATAGAGAGGAAGAAATGGCGGAGAGGGCTTAGCGACCCGATCGACTTCAATGGATAATGTTTTTTTTCCGATTTTCTTCTTCCCTTTCCTCCCTCTCTCTCTCTCTCTCTCTATCATGGCTGAAAAAAGTGAGACCAAAGTCGATAGATAAATATCCTCATTGTTGTGAGCAACATCGCGATAAGCGAAGAAAAAGAACGAGGGAAAACAGACGAAATGATAAGAGTTCCTATCGTCCTTCTGAGGCTGTTGATACGATCGGAAAAGCCTGGCACGATGAAAAATCCGACACAGACTTTGCCCATCCGGGAAACTCGGCTCCAAGACTTTTTCGATTCACATGATAATAAGAATTCCATTTTCTTTATAAACTCGACGACATATACGATCTTATACTTTGTGACCTCTCGAAAATCACCAAGCGAGTTTTTCGCTCCTCGAAACATTGTTAGTAATGGATTTTTTTATTAAATAGTCTACTCAATAAAATTATTTGCTTAATTAAAGGTAAATAATTAAAAAACCACTAGACCCTAATGCGAAAGAATATGTAATTGTAATCAGCACACGGATGTTCCACTTTTTTAAATACATAAGGAAAATAATATTTTTCATTGTTGTATTTGAATTTTTCAATCCCAATGTAGTCTTAAGCTTTTATTACTTTTTGTTTTCATTCGACAAATTTTGCATTATCATAACGGTAAAAACTCGATCTCCCTAAGTGAATATGTAATAAATGATCGTCGAAGAAATTTGTAGACAGTATTTAAATGCTTCGTCCATGGCGATCGAACATGCACGTATTTGGTCAGCGTCTGCATAAACTCAATATTGCTTTAAGCTAAATGTGAGCATCTGGCTCGGCAGTATATCCTAAATACCGTGTAGCCAAGTGTACATGCGCATATATGTTCATGAATGTAGAATGGACTTGTACATTCTGTTTTCCGTAACAATGTAAATTCACCTGGTAACACGCTCATCGACCGAATCCCGTACAGAAATTGATTCGCTTTTAAATTATGCACCAACTCGTATCAGCTGGTTACAAAATTCTTCATATATCATGTGACTTATAGCCGTTGGCTTTCAGACAAAATATGAATACACACATATTCGTTGAGTTATATGAAAAAAAATGTATATTTTAAAATATATTCCAAAATTCGATATAAAATATCGAAAACTTAACAACAACCAATAGAAAGCAAACAAATAACTTTTCAAATACATTAGTAGTCAATGCATTCTTCAAAAATTACTAAAAAAACGAAATAATAATGTTGGTACATATTCTATAAAAGCTAATAATGCAGGAGTGGGGCTCCACCCCAAAACGTACACAAAAAACTAAAAAACTATAAAAAAAATAAAGAACTAAAATTATTTAATTTATCATCGAGTACTACGTAATTGTAGGAAATAAATATTTTACCAAAATAAGTGTTTAAATTTATGTTAATTAAATTATAGGAGTATAATTCATGGGAACAATCGATGAAAAAGAATTTATGCTCAAACGCATTTATTTCGATTTGGACATCGGGAATATGGTTCAAATCCACCCGGCTCAAATCTTACACATATTTATATGTATATATTCGATATATACATCGGCATAGAAATATCTCACTGTGTCAGATGCGTACTGAGGGATATCTCGATAGGATATGCACGAAGAACCATGACTGAACACTCTGTATATAACTAAAGGACGAGAGAATAGCTGCACTTCCCGTTCCGGATGTCCGAGCACTTGGTGTTTATTTTCCCGAAACAGAGAGACGGAGAGACAGAAAGGATAAAACTGATCGAGTGTGTCCAGCCGGAAATATTTAAACAACGTGTCTTTGCATCCAACTAAAATACGTGATAAAGCTTGTAATTCAGACAATGGTACAAATGCTCTCAAATTCGTTTTGCTGCAATGAACTTTCTGTTATAACGAATTGTATATATCCTCCAAGTTCGTAGGGAGATCTAATTGAATTTTCAATCGAGGATCTCACGTGTTGTTTGGAGATTATTATTTTATTTTATTTGTGTAGTTATAATATTAATATTGTGAAGAATATGATCATTATTAGTATTGAAAAAGATATGATGAACTTTTGACCCAAATCTCGAAATCTTCAACAACGGGCTGAAATTATTTATGCCCTTTTTTTAATAGTCTCTATCTGTTTTTTAATTACTCAATTATTTTCTCTTTCCTTTTCTTTATATCTATGGAATTTATCACTACTTTTTTGCCTGTACCATTCGAAATTGCCAAAAAAATATTTATCAAGAGCACACATACACCTAGATGGAGTAAAAAGGAGTCGTAAAAAGTTTTTATCTGTTGGAAATCATTGAAGCAATGGGATCAGGGTTTGTCAAGGCTAACATACACATTTCAAGAAGTATTTCGAATCATTTTCATTCAAAATAGTCGTACCTAACCGTGACATGGCTTCGTGAATAGACTACTGTGTAAAAAGTTCGTACCGGATGAGTTTCGAAAACAACTCAATTGATTTACTGAAAAATTTTCATGGTCATTCCCTACCCAATTATATGTCGTGTATCATAGGATTTTTTTTCTATGAAACTTAGTTTTATTGTTTTTGAGAAAAAAGCAAAAAATCTTGATTTAGAAATTGCCATTTTTTTTTTGTTTAAAAGTTTGCAATTTTGTCAAAAATCAATATTTTCAATATCGTCTATGATATCCCGAAGATGTCAGTATGTAGATGAATATCACACTCCATTGTTCCTCCTCCTCATTGGCTCCTGTTGTCAGATGATTTCTGTCGAGAGTACACCCGTTATCGTTTTAGAATGTTTAAGAAAAACCAGTATTTTCATTCACGACGCGATATTACAGCCGTGTTCCATTTTTTTCAATAAAAAGAAACGTAAACGTTCCTCAAAATGGATGTTTTCAATAACGAAAAATCTTCATTGAAACTCCATGAATTTTTTTTTCTTTCTTACTTATTTTTCAAACCTTCTAGATGTATCTTCCCCCTTAATATTAAACTCGGGGATAACAAAAAAACACTGTGTTTGATTACATATTCGTTCGTGAATTTACTCTACTTTTCTCTGATATAAAACGTATGGGTTTATACGAAATACAAATCGCCCCTCTTTCTATTGTATGTTTGCGTGCATATCGACATTTGGAATATTTCAAGCCTCGATTACGATGCTTGCATTATAAAAATTCGTCGAGTCATCGAAATCCATTATATCCTTTTGAATTCGCAAATAGACTCCCCCTCCCCCCTCCTTGCCCCCCTGGGCACACTTAGCTATATTAAATTCCCGGCATATTTCGTCCTGTACAATCACAAAAATATTGACACATACATATATAAATATATAGATCGTGGTATAGAGATGAAAATAAATATTTCCGCGATATATTGGAATTCGTGAAAGCTGAACTTTTCGTTAGTATTTCAACTTTTTATTAAGTACAAATCGGAAATGATCTATATGGTCACAAAAAAATGAATAAACAATCAATAATATTGCATATAGTATACACAATTAAACCTTGAGTGCGGAGCTTTTCAGATTTAGGTATTTTATGAATACATATGTGTAAGTTCGTACAACTCAAC
Source organism: Dusona sp. PSUC_FEM 10030013 (assembly GCA_018902295.1). Classification (NCBI taxonomy): domain Eukaryota; kingdom Metazoa; phylum Arthropoda; class Insecta; order Hymenoptera; family Ichneumonidae; genus Dusona; species Dusona sp. PSUC_FEM 10030013. Next base: position 1,157 of record JABSMR010012966.1, on the reverse strand, counting down.
GCCTTAACGACTTAATACATAATTCTCCTAAACATTTTTGAGTGAAATGAAAATTTCCTTGAAAATAAAATAATGTTTGGTGTTACGTAAATGAACATTTTATTGTTTCAGTAGTCAATTTTGATTTCCAGTAAAATATTTCGAATGAAAATGAAAAAACTTCATAACAGCAATTGAATTATTATAGTTCGCGAAATAAAAAAAAAGTTTTCTTGTATTTGTTACCAAAACACATGTAAAAAGTTACATTTGTTTCTAAAATACAATTCATTCCAGTAATTTTTGTTGTGCAATACGACAAATTAATAGTGGGGACCACTAGAAAAGAAAACAATTTCATTGCATTTCAACGATGCTAATTCAACGTCGTGTTGTAAATCTTTCGATTAATTATATAATACAGTTATGGTGCTTGGTCATTTAATTTGCTCGATCTATTCCGAAATTGAACACGTCAGAATCGTTATTGTGAAAATCGGGCATTTTGTGAACAAGCGTCAATATTTACGTATCAATTGGAACGTAAACCCCTTCTCTGCGTAAACGTTAACGAAAAGAAGGACAAATAAAACAGCATGGATCACAAATTGTCGCAGGTTGTGTTTTAACATTGTCAAATACGCGTGGATGAGTTTAAGCCGAGTCAGCGAACCCAAACCCCTTGCTCGCACGAGTATTTGAGTGTGTATACACGACGAACCTCCAGTAAAGAGCAAATATATGTACAATGGTTTGTACGTATATGCACGTATCTGGGAGAGACAATAGGTCAGACAAATAAACTGCAAACATAGCCAGATACTGATCTCCATACAAGCAGCATACAGGATTTGTGGGAAAACAGCAGTAGTAGCGAAAGCTCAATGACGTTTAGTTTCCATGAGAATTAGTACCAACGCCCATTTCTAATCGTTGCCGGGAAGCACCCCGTCATTTTCAGCACTAAAAATGTTATAAATCTATTCACTTCTTCCAAATTAATTCATTTGAAGCCTTCACGTGCCTTCGCATCTAAAAGAATAGAAAGAAAAACTAAATTCGTAGTAGTTTACACAGAGATGTATGCTAATCGTACACAATTTTCAAAAAATGATAATCATGCTTCATCATAATTCTCAATCGTAGAATTCTGGAGAAAAAAATCTTTTCTCTTTCCA
>JABSMR010012965.1:0-10994 GCA_018902295.1 Dusona sp. PSUC_FEM 10030013 | reverse complement strand
TATGATTCACTCAATTATTCAATGATTCTATATTGAACATAATTATGAAAATAATGTAGGAGAGTTTATAGTAAACAATGGACAAATTATTGGGGCGAAAATGGGTCGAGATAAGGCTGTGTTGGAAAGTGCAGATACGAACGCTTTTCGAATGAGCAGGTGAAATTCCAGGGAAACTTAATCCTCTAGCACATTGACCAGGATCCTGAGTCCAGTGTTCCGTCGTCTGTATAGAGCCTTGAATAAAACATCAAGGGCTAGAAGGTAGCTTCATATGTCTCGTGCGAGCTGTCTCGACTCGTGAATCACAAAAACCTGGTTGACGAATATATGTACGTATAATACTGGATGTAAATAGAATAAAGTGATGAAGAAAGAGCACGAGGATCAAGAGTTTTGGTGATGACATAGAAAGGCAAAGTCAGTAACTATATAGCCTGAGAAAGACGAGGATGAAAGATATGGGGTTGATGAGCTTGGGTGAAAAGTAAGTCAACCATATCACCTCTTACTATTTCCCTCCACTTACAGACCCCAGTTCGTCCTTTTCACTCTACTTGACACGCAGAGTATGTTTTTTACTCAAGCTTGAAAGACTTTGACTTTTCTCCGAGCAGGCTGGACTCGACTAAGAAAATGAACGTGTCGTTTCAACCGCCTCCTTCATTCTCTCCTTGTTTGAAGCTGCTTTTTTTCCTTTTCACTCCTATTTTTCGCAGCAAACTCAATTTCTTTTATCCCCCGGTTCCAACCGTGAGTGGAGAGGATCAGCTTCACGAACTTGAAACTCTACTGGGAGGCCCGAAGAAACCGACGGGGATCATCCAACCATACTCTCCATCCCCTGGGGAAAAAATACTTCGTGCATGCTCTCATGGTCCTTTGCTACTCCACTTGGCGCACCAACTATCGGTCTTATTATGGCGACACTTCTTCTTCTTTCTTTTTTTTCTTTTTTTTTGCGAAGACTTCTTTCTTCGTAGCCCTCCTCATAATTGCTACTTGCTTACGATATATGCAGAAAACATTTCATGCTCAAACTATTCCCCGTGTCAACCGTTAAGAGATATCAGATTCATACAATTCAATTCTTATACAATAAATTATGAAGATAACGAAAGTGATCGAAAGCTTAGATCGAAATTTGTTGCTGAGGCATAGGAAGTATTTCAACGTCACCAATCTCTTATATCGGCATAAATTATTAGCTAATAGGTTAGAAAAATTACGTCGATACACAGCTACAGCATATCGTGTCCAAAATAACTGAAAATCATTGTAGTTAATAAATTTCGCATGGAACGTCTGCTACGTTATGATACAGTTGAGCTATGCTACTTCTACGAGTAATGGCACTTCTGTCAGGGGAGCGACGTGATGATCATATAGACGTGAACGTGTCATGAATTTATGTACGAAGGAAAAAAAAATGTCGTGCAATAAGCCCTGCATAAAGGGAGTATACGTTAGGTCTGATTGTTAGATACATATATATGTCCATATATATAAATGAGCAGAACGTTAATATCTCAGTTCACGTTTGGCCAAGCGACCTCTATGTCCCCTCGTCAAAATTAGCGTTAATTGAATGAGAGATTGAATGGTGGGTTCGAGGCAGGGGGAGCAGCAGCCTTCGCCCTTTTTATAGCACCCTCCATTCGATACTCCGGAAAATACTACTATAATGAAAGCTTTACGGATTCTCTCTCTTTCTATATACACTGGTACGTATTATATAACGGTATGGGAATACCGGTTGCTCTTTCCACGTCCCCGTTGGTCAGTCTTCCAGAGCAAAATCATTTGGCAAATGGCTTCTCTGTTGGGGAGATGCTCAGCCTTTCAGTAAAATCAGAGAGACGCGAGGCGTTTCAAGCCAACATTGCCCGAGAGCTTGGAGAAGAGAAGAAAAAGGGAGAGGGGAGAGAGAGACAGAGAGAGAGAGAGAGAGAGAGAGAGAGGAACGGAGGAAGCGGCGCTTTATGGAGTTGTGGACAGGACTTCCAGAGAAATGTGTTCGAATATAGTGTCCAATGGTTAAGGGAAATAGGAATAGCTGGTACAAGAGTAGTGGTGGGATGGAAAGAGAGAGAGAGACATCGAAATAGATTTAGGAAGGACGATGAGGCCATAGAAACGTCACGTTGAGTCACGAGCAGAGAGCTTCCCAGAGTACGCAGACCGAATGATTTCCCCTCCTGCTGGATTCACGACGGATACCAGAGCTTACCAGCAGCGTGTTAAAGCGAAAATCCCGCAACCATTAGCCGCTGATGGTGATCCCCCTTCTCTTCTTCATCCCCTGTTGCCATTACTTGTACACGACCATCGACCTTATGGCTCAGTGGGATACCGTTTATACATTGCTTTAATGTACATCATGGGTGTCCTAAAAACACCAAGAAAAATTATGTTTTCATGAGGCATCTGCAAAACCATGGGGACAATGCACATATGGAGATCATGACGCGAATACGCAGTGGTCAAATTCTAACACATATTCGTACACATGAACAAACACTGACAGAAAAAAGTCTCTTGTTACCGACAATCCCCCTCTTAAAAAGGATTTCCTACCATTATAATTTCATAACAATATTTGTATAAACGCCTGTCTTATCAAGTGTTGTGAATGACACATTAAGGGCGTATGACAACGTCACCGAGTGTATTAACGACTACACCCACGCCTCTTATTCGCTAAACGAACGAGAATTAAGCATTCACCTCCCCACAAAGCTCTAAGAGTCCATTAATCGCAAGCTCCCTATCTATACCGCTGTGGATGTGTAGCCTGGCAGATGAAGGAACCCAAAGGACCAAAGACTGAAGCGTGACACTGATGCTATGCTAGACTTGCCAAAGGAATACGTAACTAGGGTTTTGAATAGAAATCAACTTAACCATCTCTACTCTAATTGCAGTAAAAACACCCAAAAGAGAATATGAAGCTCTTATACTAAATAAAATAAGTTTCGCATAAAAAAGTGAATTTTTAATAGAGATAAGATGAATAATTTTTATGGGCCTTTGCTTTGGCCCACAAAGTACGTGGGTCAGACGAAAAAATATATTTGTCACCGTTCACACATTCAAAAAAATCTTCAACCACTCTGCAAATTATTTTGACAAATTTTCCAACAAATATAAAATATATCAACTCAGTTTGATAAACGTTCGAGAAAACATAATAAAGCTTAGGAGCGAGAGGAATGAAAAGTTGTGAAATGAATGTGAAATCCTAGTGAAAGGGGTGCGACAAAATTTATTAGACTTTTCTACAAATCCTATTAAATAACACAACTATATATTCACAGATGATATATCACTTGTATCATCGAATATCGATTAGGATACGGGTCGAGAGCGTTGTAATTAAATGGAAGTGCATTTCTGGGAAGCAGCCCCAAACGCGCGAATATCTGTCTATCTGTTTGGAAGTTACTACTTGGAATAGAGTGTTTAGCGATGGTTATGTAGTGGCGGTAAGGAATGATCGATAGTATGTAGAATTATGTATACAGCAATACAGTTTACTATCAAGCAGCAAAGAGAGGAAGAGAGGGAGAGAGAGAGAGAGAGAGAGAGAGAAAGAGAGAGAGATAAAGGCCATGTACTGTCTACGTTCGTAACGATACGCAAATTATGCCCGTACAGATTAATCGATATTTACGATAGAGAGAACCGAGAGATCGCTTGTTTGTTTCGTATAACAAACTCGCGGTATACCAGAGGGGAGCCAACATTGTAAAAACATTTCGCAAATACTCTCAACTTCTACATGTTTGTTTTACTATTTGGTTGATACATCGAAAATATATGTGTATATATCAACATGTACATAGGGTGAACCGATTCGATTAGAAAATATCGGGACAACGTGATGTCTCATAAACATGGCGTCAAAAATTATCCAAGCCCATTTCTACCATCTTTGGATTAATTTCGAGAACTGGGAATCACGTAGAAAATATTATATACTTTTTGTTTTAAACGTGATAAATTATAACTTGTCGTGATTGTTCTGTTGATTTGAGACGCCCTATATATGAGAGAGAGAGAGAAAGGAAAAGAAAATATGTATATGTATATACATGTGAACAGACCACAGCAGACGTCGATAGAACGCGGTAACAGCAGTCCGGGGGTGAGCTAATAAATTTTCGAGGTGCAGCAGCTCGGCTGCTCTGCTGTACTCGTTAAAAATGACCAATCGGCAGGGGCTGGAGGGTGTACTGCACGAGGTCGCTGTACTCTGTACGCCGTAGGCGACAGACTATGCAGACTGTGCGCCTCGTGCCAACATAGTAAAGTCTGTAGCCATTTAATATTCCACGATAACACTAAAGGTAATAATCAAGAATAGAAAATGTTTCCCTCAAATAGCATTTTCGTAGCAACAAGAATGAATAGCTAACATTTTTTTTAATACTGGAAAAAACCGACAATTGTAAATGCGTTCGGCATTCGAAATCAGCAACACTTTCTAAGGGCTAAAAAATTAAAGAGGTCTGGACAAAAAAAAATTACCTGATATCTAAATAATTCCCATCGATAAAGTGATGATCTAATGATGATTCTTTCATGCAAAACTCTACCTGGACACCTCTTACAATTTACAGAAGTTATAATGCTAGAACCGAGCTCTCTGAAGGATTTGAAGTTTCACAAAGTTTGATGGGCACCCGTCATATATATATGTATTGAAGTATTAACCATCCTCTAATGCTATTGTGGTGCACAAATATCTCGTATTCGAGATTTAATCATTGTTGAATGATGCACCACTATTGAAAGACCATACGCATCAAATACTTCTTACAATGGGAATCATCCGGATATTTATGCGCGACTGACTTCGTACACATGACCATCCATTGAGAGTCTGTGAGGACGAACGAAGAATGTCTATACATATATATACAGACGTTATAAATAATGGGTATAGAAGTCGTTTGAATTAAACGATGTAGTTCGGTCGTACCTGTACGTCTGACTATACGCAGACCAATTCTACTAGAAGATATACCAGAGCCATTCGTGGATATAGGCGAAGCTCTCCTCGTCGCTGCTTCACCACGGACGTGTACGGATTTCCCTGTACGCAAATCTGCGGTCCAGGAACTTACCTAACGACGATTAATTAGACGATGTCTCGTGGCTGGCAAACGCGTACCAAGTAAATGCCAGAAACACGAGCCTCGCGACCACTTTACAGCTCATCTGAATATATACTCGTATATATAATAAAGATTATGCCGAATCAAAGCAAGAAATTCGTATAACAAAATTTTCTAAGTGATGAACTCAAACTTTAGCACTCAATTAGAGTGAGATTATGTTTGACTCATTGCAAGCTTCCGAGAAAGATTTATTTCGGAAATTTTGAAGATACATATCGTTCTAAAGAGCTTCAAGGGAAATTGCAGAAATAATTCGGACATAACAAATTCTATTTCCCAATTTTCTCTTGGTTGATATCGCTTTTCCCGGAAGGTTAATTAGCACTAGTTTGGAGATTCTCGGTTCGCGTATGAATGAAATTACCTTGGTGGTTTCGAGTTTCTCGGGTAAATGGGATATTGTCGTGGAGTTTTGGAGTCGAGGCGAAGAAAACAGCATCTCCGTGTTCTAATGCCTATATATTTCGTTGTTCCCGATGCTGCAGGGATATAGTCATTTGCGTTTCGGCTCGAGCGTGTGCACGAGAGATTACCCGAGACTCGGCTTTGGCTTTCGGAAACCATAAAGGGGAATGTCGAAACGGAGAGGTTGAGAGTGTTGAAGAGGGAGGAGAGAGACAGCGAAGAGAAACGTGGTATACAGCCTGAGGAATGTTGGTTACCGTAGTATTCTATGCTAGAACATGTGTAAGCCTGTACTTGTGGTGTATGCACGTTCAAATGGGCAACGCCGGCTAAGCCGTATAGATATATCTCTTCATATATATATATCTGTGTGTATGAGCACTCGATGAATCGAGTATCGATCCATGAAATCGAGCTCGAAGTCAGTGACACGATTTCCGCCATTTATCCTTGTTCACTCTCTGAATAAATATATCCAAATCAATCGCGCAAAACCTCTTGCCAATCGAAAAATAGCTCTAAATAATTAAATTTATTTCGAGTATTTTTTCAATTTCCAAATATATTTCCATAATTATATGAAGTCCGGTTGATACAACTTGGTGGTGAATTCTTACAGTTATAATTGCAACCTGGCGAGGTGCTTTGCAAATATACAAAAATAACATTTCTAGTAATCCGTTCATCATAATATCGTTTGGTTCATGGAAAATGTTTCACGAGGTTCATTTTCGTTGGTAATATTAAAAAGTAAGGAATTCATAGTCATTCTTTGATTATGGAAACCGATTACGTTTTTCGTTGGTTGAAACGTATTTCGTTCGGTTCAAAACTATTATCGTCATAATTTAGATAGAAAATTGTACCACTGCGCATACACGTAATAACGAGCTCAACTTTATCCTCTGAACTCCAGAATATGTTACTAAGGGCAATTTCATTCCTCATTTTCATCAAGTCACTTTCGAGGATATATGTATAACACAGGTGCATATATGTATGAGAACAAATAGATGTGTATATCTCGTTGCAGCAGAAAACCCGTTGGCATTTTCAGAACCCGTTTTCCAACCGTGCACCTGTTCCACGTATTACCTCACTTATGTACATATATATATAGCGGATACTATCTAGGCCTCCAACTCGATCTTTTCAACCCCTTTCCTCCTCTCCTACCCATACATTTTTATTTCCTTCTACCTTATTCGTTTTGTTGTCTCCTGCTTTTCCCAAAAAGTCGTTTGCACTCATAAAATGGTTATTGGTTATCAATATGATGGGAATGAAAAATTACATACAAAATGTAAATAATTTCTAATAAACAAAAGCTTATTTTGGAAATACATGAAAAGTAGGTTCTTTTCGTTCTCTTCGCTCTTCGCAATAAGGATATTTAAACGTATTACTTTTTATCATTTTCCGTTGATTTTTGATACATTTTTTTGAACCAATACCTCGAATACTCTGGTCACACATAATCAATACCCATTTTTTTTTACTACTTTATGGAACGACACTCATTTTAAAGAAAATCTCATAAATATATTCTGTCGAAATAATCTCATCTTTTCTTTCGTCAAGTATTTTCACTCACTGGATTTGACACGTGATTCGAGTAAACTTCGTGTTTACTTATATGACATCTTCACGAGCGTCGTTTTAGTACTTGGGTGATGCATTGAAAGTCACCCTCTCAATATACATACTAAAAACGCTCTAAATGTGATATATATATATTAAATATGGTATATAATATATATGTGTTTGTTTACATCCCTACATTATCACTCACAAAGTCACCGACGCCCCCTCGATTCTCTTGATGTATGTTTTCACGCGTATATCTAGGGTACAGTGAGTGTGTACGAAGATGTACGACCTGCTGGAGTATACAAATATATGTATATGGGAAAAACTGCTTAGATAAATGGAAGATAACTTCATGCAAACGTTCGAGTCGAATTCTCAAATGCATGCATGGGTAATCTTCTAATATCTTCTATAAGTATATGTACTTAAAGCATTAAATTAATCATCCAACCATTACATTGCTGCAAATAAAAATACTTAAAAGTAAAATAGTAAAATTCGTTCGTGGTCAACTTCGGAATTGACATGTGTCATTTTGAAGAATTCGATTTGTTCGATGCATTTAAAAAACCTATTAACTTTTCGATAAGTTTAAAAATGACAATAACGTTCTTAAATCCAATTCAATAATACAGACTATCAATTGCACTATACTAAATAATTGATTATTAAATTTTCCATTCTAAATCGTAAAATCCATCGTCGTTGCAATATCTCTAATACAGTTTTATACATTTATGGCAAAAGTAACCTTCGCAAACTAGCAGCGATGGAAAATCTTAGCACAAAATATTTCCAGAGCCACGATTTCTGAGCCGAGGACTTATTTTACATCTTTCTTCAATTTGGTTGTATGAATAATGTCGCAAATTAATGTTGAATTATTTATGACACATCTGTCATGGAATGCCTCACATACATGTATACAGTGAAACAGCATATACCGGTGTATGAATTTTCACCAATATATTTGCCTGCACCACGGAAACGTGTAAACCCATACTCTTACAATGCAACTTTGCATTATACGAGATATTTCATATAAAGTAAGAGCATTTTGGTGAAATTTCGGAAAAAATTTCATAAACAATTTTAAAAATACAACAATCGATGAACGTTATTAGACGAAAATAACCTCGTTTCTTTTTAAACTTGTTACAAAATAAATCGACTTATCCCGTACACTTTTATCCACAATACAGAATGAAAAATTTCGGAACAATGAGGGAAGTTATTTGGAAGAACACATTACGGAACATTACCACATTTTTATCGTTTAAATGTATGAATATATGCTTCTAAAAAAAACTGAGTTAATCTTGGAACGATTATGACACTTTATACGAGCCAGGAAAAAAATGGTGTGGCTGAGTTGGCATGGAGTGTCTCAAATATGGAGGAAATACGAAGAGAACTGAACACGTATTTCGTGACCTCCCAACACCCGAAAAGAGAGACAGTGAGGGAAAAAAATGACAAAAAAAGAAAAAAGGACATAGAGAGAGAGAGAGAGAGAGAGAGAGTGAGCGCAGGAGGGCGGGAGGGAGGGAGAGAGAGAAAGAAAAAGAATATACCCACAGTCGCAGTCAGAGAATGGAGTTAAATGTGGCGTGCATAAGTGGGTAACATTGCTCGGAGAGTACCGTTGAGAGTAACCCCGTCATTTCAAAGCTCCCTCTTTACTCCTCCGTTCTTCTTTGCCCGTTCACAACCAACCACACTTTGGCCCTCTTCTCTCGTTCCTGCTATGCTTCCTTTCGGCTTGATTTTTTTTCCATCTTCTTCTTCTCCTTTCTGTTCATATATTTCGCGTTCTCTTTTCTTCTCGTGTCTCTCAGTCCCCTCGTAACTCTCCCATTTTCGTACCTCTACCCTTTTTCTTCGCATACTTCTTTGTCTCTCCTTCTCTTCGGCTACGCTACGGATTTTCCGAGATCACACACCAATATACGCCCACATATATTTTCGTATTTTTCCTTCTTTTCGCTCCATTTGGAGTCTGCGAGTGCGAGGGCTTTCCCGAGATTTCCAGAAACCAACGATCTCGTGCTCGCTTCCTCTTTCGGTCTGCCATCATGGCAACACTTCGCGGAGGATTAACGAGGCGCGAACGTTTCGCAGTTGCACCTTTCGTGTCGGTTCTCCGACGTTTTATCTGTTGTCTTTCGCTCTTTATCTAGCAGTCTCTCTTTTTCTTTCTGCACCATATGCCAACTTTCAAATGCTTGTTTCAACCGATAATCGCTTTTTCCGTTTTTCTTCACGTACGAAAACTATACATCCGTTACAATTTTGTGCAAACAAAAATAGCAATTTGCCAATAGAAAAATAATTTTTTTTTTCTCGTAGTATTTTGCTAGTGCATAATATCAACGAAAACACCTTAGTTTCATTATATTTTTTTAACTCGTCAAAATAAAAGCGAACTATTCCAGGAGTTTCGATATTGCAAATTTTAAACTCTTACCGAATGAAACCGATTTACAGCTTTATGACTTCAAGTTGTTATCCATCATTGTATCAATAAAAATCGACGAGGTGATCGAATCGAACTATAATTTTCATTTAATATTTTAATTATTCATTACTGATTTTTATGCATAATTTGGAACGACTGGAGAACAAACACAGCGAATAAAGGAGAGTCGAAAATAGAGGAAATAAAATTCCAAACCGTGCTGGCAACTCGTTATAATGTGAAAGTAGAAGAAAGGAAGAGTGTGCGAAATCGTTTGAGTTTCGTGAATCGCCCTGGCTAATGCGTCCTATTTAAACGTAGTACGTGTTCACCGACCATCAGCTCGCAGATTCGATATAACGTGTTCCATTCGAAAACAGAACGAACGGGGATGACCACGGGGTAAAGAGGGATTGTGTTAGGGATGAAGAAGGATAGGGGTAGGGGGAGAGCATGAACGTTTGCAACAGAAGGACATTGCCAACGGGGGTTTTGCTATAATACGTGTTTGCACGTACCGGCAGTTCGTTAGAGGCTCATTTGTTTGCTACTATACCGTTATACATTTCGAACCACACACCACTGGTCCGACCTATCTGGTCAACGGGACTAAATTCCATTTTCTCTGTCTCCCTCTCTCTCTCTCGCATATTCTTTCTCCTAATGATTTAATGTCCTTGCATTCAGTATGTCCTAACTCCAAAGAAATTGCTTAAGCAGATATAAAACATAATAATTGTTATATGACATATTACAAGGAATTCAAGATATTTAACAGAGTGGATATTATTTTTTACACGAAAATAATTAAAACGTCAATTTTACCCTGAAATTTGCAGTCAAAATTATCATAAAGAACAACCAAATTTCTGTGCACTGAGATAAACAATTATGAACACATTATCAATTTTTCATTAAAAATGTAACATCGATTCTCTTAAAAATTTGTATTGAATCACAATAATCAACTGCACGGTAGTAAATTGGACTTCTGTCACGTTACTTTGTAATTTATGTTCAAGATATTTTACTAGACACGAAAAAATTTCTTATACTTGACAAGAAATTTTATCTTCATTAAAATTCGGATTTGTTTAAATTATAATTTTAGAATTTTCATTCCGTCCCTATGATCTATAATTTCCTCCATTATTTTTTTTTTTTTTTCAACTCAACGGAGTTTTGGTATGCCGAGGTCCCTGTTTAGTAAATTCTATAGGATTATCATGATAATTTGTCGGAGTTAACTTTCAGTCAATTAAGTTCTAGTTCTAACGTCATGGCCATATGGCTTTTGTCCAAGCATTGAGCCAACTTCTCGTAACAATATACACGTATGTACCTCTATATATATATAT
>JABSMR010012954.1:0-10994 GCA_018902295.1 Dusona sp. PSUC_FEM 10030013 | reverse complement strand
ATATATATTTGTATATATTCACTCACGATTAAAATCCTTCAATATTTACATACACACGGCGCATACAGTTGTTCCTATCACGATTTCACTGCTTCATTCTCACGATCACAATGCTCTTGAAAATGGTTTTACGATCAACTGTAAAATCATTTTGTTTTTTTCTTTCCTTTTATGTCACACTTTGCTGATGACGTTCGCATTTTTTACGTCACAGTTTGTTTGCTCTGGAAAACTGGTATATGAGGGTCGAAAGTATCACGTCGACTCGATGGTCATCGAATCCCTCGATGACAAAGTCTTTCCTCCAAAATCTTCTCGTCCCCTCGCATCCTTACGAGGGCTGAAGTGGAAAAATAAAGATTTTTATCCTCCATAAGCTTCCTGTCAAAAAAGTGACTTCTGACAAGTGCTTCGGATTCTCGTGAATTGTCAGTTTTGCTTCCGCAGTCTTGTGGAGGGTTTGGAGTTCACCTCGGGGAGAAAAATGAAGGAATGACTGTCGCTTTTCCTAGATCGGTAGCATCGATTATACGGCTGTCTGTAGACACGTATATGAACGTCGAAGAACTTCCTGAGGCTACTGTCAACCCTTACGACGCTCATTCTTCCATTGTGTATATTTACTTTTGTATTCACGACGACGACAATTTCGTAATTTCATGTTAAAGGTGGCAACAACGAAAAAAAAAGTGTTTGTCATCGTCCAGTACGTTCCATCCTAAAAAATCACTGCTTAAGGTCTTCATCAAAGTACCAATTTCTCAATCAAGTCAACACTGTCAATAAATTACGATCATTCATTTTATTATCTACATCATGATTCGAAATCAATCGTTAGATGCACTATGCAAAATCATAATAATTATTGTATCGATATTGTCGGAAATGGCTGACCGACTGGAAATTCTCCCAAGGCCCACGTTTCATTCAAAGGTATATCGAACACGTGTATTCTGGATTTAAAAGTCACGTGATCAAACATACGACTATAGTGGACAGTAAAATCGTAGTCGATTTATTTCTCGTTTCGTATTACCTGCGAAATTGACGTTCTCAATATTACTCGTCAATTTTAAACCCCCACTTTTCACAATTTTTCTAACGTTCATTCATAAATCTATATGCATATGTATCTTATGTATATAGATGTATCGGACACGTGTATTCTGAATCTCGTTACAGCGTGACGGAGCGTATAGAGAATTTATTGTTTCTTCGTGTACTCGTTAAATGATAAAAATGAGTTATAATTTGATCGAGAAAGGCAAGCGTGGGGCAACCGATCACGAAAACGCACCCTGGAGGACTGCTCGACGAGAACAAACTAGCTCTTCACCAAGTGAGCATTGGTTTCTCGTTCACGTTCTCGTTCTCGTTCCTTTTCGTTCGTTCTCGTTTCTTTTTTTCCTCGCTCTCTGTCTCTCCTGTTTTTTTTCTCAACTGTATCTTTCTCTGTTACTCTGGTGACTCTTGTGATGCTGCCCGGTTATGGCTATACACCATATAGCCGCTTTGTGTGCCAGCTCCACGGTTAACGAGTCTAATTAGCGACGAAAACGAAAACGAGTTTAAACCTTTTTTTCCAAGGGAAGGCGCGCGTTCGCGCGTTAAGAAAGAGCGAGAAAGAGAGAGAAAGAAGCGTTGAGAGAAGATCTTTCGTTGCTGCTGTCTTAAGCGCCCCCGTTGTATATGCGGAGAACGAATCCCAGTTGATGATGCCTCAAGAAGAAGTTGGGCGTCTTCGTTTCCTCTTGGAGAAGACGACGAACGCCTCAGGAGTATCGAAGCTTCGAATGTAAATATACATTCGGTTGAACGAGGCTGAAATTCCTCTGGATCGTGCGCATGAGGGTGGTTGGAAGGGTGGGAAAAGATCGCGGAGAAATCGGGTCAACGGGACAATGGGAATCCTTCTGTGATGTTCAATCCGCCGCTCTTAATTGGAATATTTTCGTATCAAAAACCCTTCTCTCCCTGAACGAAGGATCGCTCGTAAATTCCGATCGCTAATAGCCAAATTAATCGAATCGAAATATTGTTGTTATTGTTGGTGCTATTATGGGCTCAGCAGGTATATATGTAACGAAAACGTCGATTCCCTTTAAAACCGGCGTCAAAAATGGTAACGTTATTCCTAAGGTTATTCACTTTAGCAAGTAGAAATTTAATGCCGTTGACTACACGCGTATACAACTGTGCCAGTGAGGGAATCAGAACGAGAGAGATAGAGACAGAAAGAGAGACGATGTTGGAGCGTTCAATCGACACCTGTTACGGTAACAACTCGAATTGGGTTTAGCAGCGGCTTTCTTACGCGTCGGCGACCAGCGATGGGGTATCGCTAACGAGGAACCTTGCCAACGTCCTGAGAGAGGTCGGTAGCCTCATCGTCTTTCTTTCCTTCTCTCTCACCCACATTTCTCTCTTGTTTCATCTCATTCCTTCCCTTCCCTCTCCTTCTTTCTGGCTCTTACTCACTCTTTGCTAATTAACGAAGCGAGCGAATACTCTCATTTTCTTCTCATTCTGTCGGAGAACTAACTCTCCTTCTCTTCTTACCACACGACTGTCCTCGTGCCTCTCCTTAACTCGCCCTTGTGATCCTTACACTTTCCCTCTCTTTCTATTCCTTTTCTCCAAGCTTTGAAGTTTTTTTTCTCCCATTTTTTAGCCGTTTTACAGCTTCTCCCTCTTCTCACCAGCTGATAAAAATTCAGGTTTACTCGCAAGATATTCAAGGTGAAAAATAAATGGAAAAGGATAAACCCAGGCAAAAGTTGTTCTCTCCAATAATGTATTCTGCAAACGACACGTAATCTACAAAGTTTTTACTGGAATAAAAAAACCGCGCTATTTTCGTTCTTTTATTTCTCATTGTAATTGTACTGTTGCTCTTGTCATCGTGGTTTATACTTCATGGGTGGTTGAACGTATTAAGGACTAAACATCCACACGTTCTCGATATATGGATCCGACATTTCATCTCTCTTAGCAGAGCGGAGAACAGTCGAGCGAACGATGCACTCCGCACGGTGTCGTGTCCAGACTCAAGAAAGTCGAAAGGAGATCGCGCGCGGGCGAGAAGAGCATCGGATGATAGGATGACGGACCGCGGGCGTGTCCGAGAGAGTAGCCGATATGCCAAGAGGAAAAGGGTGAGAGGGGGACACGTGATCGGGAGACCTCCCGGGGACCGACCACCCTCGAGGGGCCGCGAGGTCGGCTTGTTAGGCCAGACATCGAGGGGCCAAGAAAGTAACGGGGGTCCCATAGCTCCATCAGTTCCGACCACCGTACATATACATATATATTTGTCTTCATAAATGAATAAATGACGAGAAAGCTTAATAAATATCGTTTAAATGATTTTATATGACTTTTCCAAAATTCCAGGATTTCAAAATCGAAAATCCGAACGGATGCGGTTTTTATTCTCTTCGTTTGATCGTAATTTTTTATTAATTATGAGAACGTCCCAAATATATTTAAACGCCATTAAAAGTTCATTTAAAATTTGTTGGAAATTAATCACAGCCATAAAATGGAAAAAGTTCGATTTCAAGATTGATAACGAGAGAATAGTGAATTTATAAGTAAATTATCCCAACTATGGTTACGAGAGCTCGACCACAATAATTTATGGTTTCAAAGTCTCGATAGATATGCAAAGATCGAACAATTGATCGGTCACACTCGCGGAACCAGGGAGGGTGAGGAGGAGGGAGTAGGCAAAATAAATCGTTCTTGAAATTGTCATTGATTGAAAAGTGACACGAGAACGTAACGGCCGTGTTCACCGAACCGTTGATTCCAACACTTCAAGAAAAGTGATTTTTATGTCATGATGAAATGACGCTAAATTATTATATTGGTATTGTCATTCACGTTTGAATGGAAGGTTTCGTTGATCACGTTGATTAATGTAACAATATTTAAATTGAGAGTTAACTCAGTCGTAGAGCAGTTGAGAAGTCACTTTTTCAACGCTAAAAGTCAGTTGAGACTCAATATATGCAAATAAATCGTACATGCATATGCACTGGATTTCGTACGTAATACATTGCTGTTGTTACGGGAAGAGTGTACAGTACAAAGATGAATCGTATCTCCTAGCCTAGATCGATCGAAACGTTGCTGGAAGCACATTGCATTTGCATAGAAGCGAGAGTCATATATTTACAAAGATATCTAGAAATGAAAAGTAAAGAAAACGAAGAGATTTGAACGAAAAGTAGTGCGAATCGTTGCTATATTAATTTACGACGAAGCACGTTGCGATAGCAAGACAATTCATTAAGGAGTACCGGGAACTTGTCGCTGTACATACATTATTAAGAGTCTTTCATAAAGTGATCGTCGATCTTCGTAATAGAGTCTACCCACCAACGTACAACTTTATATATAGAGACACGTTAACACATATATGTATATACATATATATTGAAGGGGTTAACGTAGTCGAGAAGCAATCAATTATCCCTCGCAGTAATTGATCGGAATTCACCATGCAACCGTGATTAACATTGATCTTTGCTGCCCGCGAGGATCTATTCGCAAGAAAGACACTCGCCGACACACTAAGATGTAATGCCAATATGAGATTTGTCTATATCTTATATGAAAGGAAACATCTCACAGGTGTCTAAATTACTGCAAACTTGACGATGTAATTATCGTGGAATAATTAATCGCTCGATTATCTTATTTAACACGATTACCAATCATACAATTAAACAATCAAATTGTTAGCTGACGTTACGCATTTTTTAACTGATCGGCAAATAGCCGTAAAAAAAATAAAAGATGACCAATTTTTGTTGTAAAAAGTCCAAGTGTCTGATAAAATCTGTCATTACAGAAATGTGTTTAGGAACTTGTGTTGATTTATTTCAATGAAAAACGTATAAATTTGTTTTTTAGTCAGTTTTTAACTGTACTTGACCTATTCTCCAAAAAGTCGCAATCCCATTTTATTAAGAAAATATAATACAGGATTCATCACAATATCTCAATGTTTGAAAAATTGAAAGCTTTTCGAGTGTCGAAGTAAAATGTTTTCAAGTGTCATTGCTTCGTTATACTTTCCTACTCGAGCTTTTTAACGACTAGGTCGAGAGCAGTCAATTTCATACGTCTCCTACTCAAGCTATTTTTACAAAAATTGACCGTATGCTTTGTATCAATTGAAGTGACGTTCGATGCTTCTAGAGAGGGTTAACGTTCAGGGATACATCGTATATACGAACCGTCACTATGAGACATCACGAAAAGTACGAGCCACTCCTACACGTGACTCTTAACTTTATTACACCCTTATTATGTTTCAGAAGCCACTATACTGTATATGTACACTTCAGATATACCATAGAAATACAGTATGATCACTGGTGTACTTTCTGTAGAGAGAAGATACTTCTTTGTTGAATAGCCGAGGACGGGAACGGTCCGCCACTCGACATGATTTCATATGGTGACGGGTACAAAGGTTCGTAAAGCGGCATTCTGACTCAGCAAGGGGCATCAAACATACACACGATAGTTTTTTATTCTTATCCTGTGATCAGAAGTCTTCACAGTTTCTACTTTTTTTTCTTCCACCTGCGATACTTAATTTATCCATACATGGTACCTCATGCCTTGCTATTTCTTTGCAACCCCATCTTTTACCGTTCTATGGAACTTTCAGATTTTTCATAGAGCCCAACAGCTTTTTATGTTTTATGCCGCTAGCATTTTTATTTCGCTATGTGCGAAGCAAAATTGTTGATTCAAAACGACAAAATTTACAATTGTATTTTTAAAATCCAAAATGTGTTAAG
Organism: Dusona sp. PSUC_FEM 10030013; assembly: GCA_018902295.1. Taxonomy (NCBI): domain Eukaryota; kingdom Metazoa; phylum Arthropoda; class Insecta; order Hymenoptera; family Ichneumonidae; genus Dusona; species Dusona sp. PSUC_FEM 10030013. Next base: position 5,175 of record JABSMR010012954.1, on the reverse strand, counting down.
TTTAAAAACAACGTCACTTTTCATTTGGTAAGTATGAATGCAAATCGTTGATTTCATCAAAAAATCAAGAGCTACATCCTAATTATTTGGAATCCAAGAACCAGGGTGCGAAAACGAAAAATAAAAATATCAAATTTACGTGCGTCCACATATTTCGCGTGTTCGTATACACGAGCACGCACGAGCACTTACGATGGCAAAAAGCAGTCAGAAGCAGAGGACGAAACCGCCAAGTGGAAATAAGCATCGAGAGGACCGACGAACGGACGACCGTAGCCACCGTCACCGAACTATATAGTCATATACACGAGACGACCAAGTAGAGTTCCCACGCAAGATTCCTCCCACGATTTCGCGAGGTGGGGGCGTGTACAATGATGGAAGATTCTCTCATCGACGAGAAAAAACAAAACAAAAGAAAAAGTAAAGTCTTATACCGTTCGTATACGTTTCCGATCGAACCACGCGGACCTGCCAGGACGCTTTTTTCTTCACTTCCCCTCTCTATTCTTTTTCCTTTTGTCTCTATCGTTGGAAGCGAGAGAATGCAATCGGTGCATGCGTATGCGCAACAATGTCAGCAAGCGTTATGTATAAATATACTTATACATAATTGAATCCGAATTGTCAGTGTAGTTCAAAAAGATTTGACAATAATAAAGCTTCTGAAGGGTCAGAAACATAGCGACAATTTCCAAAAAATGACTTTCCAATTTTCTCTTAAAATTTACCATTTTTAAAAGTGAAACATTACCTCCTTCCTTAAAATTGGAACGATTGCGAGAAAATCGAGCCATCACTAAAAACGGTGGACGCAAGGGGGATGAAAAAACACTGAAAAGAGGAAAGTAAAACGAGTGTAGGGTGAAGACGAAAAAACGTGTGTTCCATGTCGTATTAGTGGTGCGTGTAAGTTAACCCTGCTAACTGTTGAGGGTGTATATAAAGAAGGGAGGGGGGTTGGAGGCACGGGGTGACTATACGCGCCCCAGGGGTTCACCGCCGTTGGGGGTGTTCGTTATGTTCCAAGTGAATCTTTTCAATAGGTCACGTGTTTGTCGGCTCTTGCCTCCGACTCCCTTAACCCCCACCCGCCTCTTTTATCCCCCACCCTTAAACCCATATCGTATTTGTACAACACTCACGTCTATTATTGCAGTCCCGTTGTTTGCATGTTTTGCGCTTTCTTTCCAACTATCGATATATACATTTCTCTCTCGCTCTCTCTCTCTCTCTGTCTCTTTTTCACACACACACACACACACACAAACGCGCTTGTCTTTTTTCATTTTACATGTATATTTATAGGTATATACTGCAGTACATAACGATCTATGAGATGTATTATGAAACGAAACAATGCGCGCACTCGCAATACATGGACGCACATATTTATATTCATATGGATCAGAGACTCGGAAATACGAGAGCTTGGCTAACGAAGTTACACGTTTCGTTGAATCGCGTGGGAAACAAAAAAATGCAAATGCCAAATTTGCAGATTTTACCTCACCTTAGTTAACTTTAGAATGAAATTTCGTCGAAATTGACAATTTTCAATGAAAAAAAAAGGTCCGATTCCACAAGACAAGTTTAAATCGGTAAACCAGGTTTAATGAAGGATAAACCTATGAGTTGACGTCCGGTTAGCGTTAATGCAGAGTTGTGGAACCGGACCTGAATGAGTTAAATGATTGACTCTGTCAAATTCGGAAACTGAAAAGTAGCGTCTGTTCGTTTATCCTATTTTGCATTTTAGTTCCACTTTATCAATGTTAGAAAATCGAAGAGTGGTTTGATCTAGTTTTTCCTGTAGTTTAACTTTCATTTTGATGCAGTAAAAATTGATAAATGGAAGAATGGCTTTTGGTATTTCATGCGTGGTACTTTTTTCTATTTTGGTATTTTTCTGTCAGACCAAACAATAGAAGAGAGGATTATACGCAACGCAAACCTCGACGGCTGTATTTTACGAAGTCGACGCGAAAAACTCTTTTATCACCGGTACGCACCAAATGATGGCAATTTACCACTTGTAAGGACACGTGACCGAACAAGAGCATACTCGTGCCTATAATAGTTTATGGATTGTATATACACGCCCTCTCACGGCCTCGTTCTGCCGATTCTGGTGTTACGAGAGCTGCGTTCACCCCCAATGGACGAGTTTGCCACAGGACACGTAACCCCCACCCCCTATTCAATGAAAAAATGTGGGGTGCGTTGACACGCTATTAATGACGTCTGTATTGCTTCTGAGACTTCTTTCATTGCTGCTCCCTGAATATCGTAAACGACCGAAAAACCGACTACCATTTTATATAATACACATATCAAGTCCAGAGGGTGTCATAGTAATGAGAAATAGAATTCGAATATAAAAAAAGTGTGAACCAAATCCATTTTTTTTTTTGAAAATAAAGGTTAACAGGAATATTCGGAGCAGTGATTTTATGGCTTTTTCCATTGTTGAATGAATATCGACAAAAAAAAAACAAAAATGAGAGCTCGAGACATACAATATTTCCCACGGTTGTTACACAAACAGATGCTAACAAGATGAACCCACATTTTTTCCAAAAAGACAAAACCCTGTGTCTATCATTTCCGAAGGATTTTTTTCGATCGAAAAATCAGAATCGAAAGGTTCCATCCTGCTTTTGGATATCGATTAAATTTTATTACTGCACTCGTAGGGTATTTGATTAGTTTCATGGGAATCGTGAATTTCTTCCCACAAAAATTTGGATAAAACTACTTTATGCAAGTGGTCCGAATCCCGAGACATCCGAGAACGCGAAAAAAATTCGGTGCAGAAATACAGCAACTGTTCATGCCAGAATGAAATATATGACTGCATAATCGGTCGTACGATAACGTGAAACTTTGGAGAACACACCGATGGCAAACTTTCTGCGGTAAGTTGATTTTTCTCAAAGCTGCTGCCGTTGCATTTTTGCCGCATCGGTGGAGGTTCGCAAAGGCGGGTTATATACACGGAGCTCGATGTTCGAGAGACATGACTATTAATCTAATTGTGCTGAAGGAAGGAGAACGCATGGCATCGGACGAACTTAATTTGTATGGGTCAAGTATATGTAAACAGAAAAATACGCACATGTTTATAAGTATGGATTTATAATAAAAATTAAAAAAAAATATGAATAGTTTGCCGCCACGTTATACGCATTACTACTTCGTAAATTCTTTAATGCGCCAATTTATTAAAACCACATACATAAATACACGTGAATGGAACGAGTAAATGAGAAAATGCTCCCGGACTGCCGCGACATTCCGCCGCACATTTTGTTCCGAGGCTATCCCGTGTACATATGTATATACACAGGTATTTAAACACGCATGAGACAGCAAGATGCGTTGCGATTCAGGACTCCAATCGCAAAACGGAGAATCGCATACTTCAGGTCCGATGATAGAACGAGAAAGATAGCAAATCTCTTTCACGAATAAAAGTCTCTTTCTCTCTCGGCCACCCTCTCTTTCTCTGTCGTGCTCACGAAGGGCAAAGAACGATGCTACCGTCATTTTTTTCTGAAAAACCATCTCACCTTTTTCACCTCAAGCGTTGTTTGTCTCTAGTATCGCGATTTTTGATAATAAAAAATACACGGATACGATTTTATTTCGAAAAAGTTCGAGATTTTTGCGACTGACGTACGAATTTCAAACTATTGGGTAGAGCGCACCAATCGATCAATTAAATTGTTATTCAGTAGATGGAAAATTCAAAACTAATTATTATATTTTGGTCACTTCGCAAAAGTGGCGATAGCGTTTTTTCCATTTTTTGAGAATTTTCAAAATTTAACGATCGATTTTTCTCAATTTTTCCATAACGCATTTTGGGCATCTGATGCGCGTAAGTCGATATTGTGATAAGAACGTCAAAAATGATATGTAAAGGTGTAACCTCAACAACGGATGTTGTATACCTCAATGGAATGGAGAGCAATGACGAGTTTTTTTTATTCTTGTTAGCAAAGTGATCGATAGTTTTGCTCGCTAACACCGTGTATTTTTGATGTTTGCATTGTACCAGAAAGGCAAGAGGGCTTGGACACGATTGACATGAGAAGCTCACACTTGTGTCTGTCAGTTATGGTTTCCCTTTCTTGTTTTATGGCCTGACGTAAAATAATCGAGACTACTCGGTTCACCCAATGCACGCTTGTCTAATAATGTCATGCTTATATTCCGTTCATAAATATACAGTGACGAATAGGTATTCATGCCACAAATAATATTATTATTTGCTGAATAAAAATAGTTTCCAGCCTCAACCCAATAAGTCATTTTGCTGTTTCAATTAAAAAGAAATTTTATTGGTGGTATTTGTAGCGGAATTGTCATTTAATAATGTAGGGATTTTGTTTAACCTCTAATTAAATATTTGTTCACCAAATTTGCTAATGAAATATAATTGGTTATTATAGCTATCAGTCTGGTAATGAGAAAAAAATTGCGGTCCTCAACACCGGTGTAACGTGACACCCATTCACGGAGGGGGGCCTCGGGAGCATGTGTCTCTCGTATCATATTTTACTAATTGGTTCTCCTGAAATTGGTGTGATAATTGTTTTCACACCACGATCGAATATAATACATTTTATTGGCACTCGCTAATCGGGAGTTGTTAGTCAACGCGAGAGGTTGACCTCAACATTTTTTATTTCCTTGTAAATTTGATACCCCCCGACTGCTGAAAAAATTGAATGAATTATTCTTGAATAAATCATAAAAGATGAATTTCGATGTGGATTAATTAATTAAAGAATAATTTATTTTTAATTAATTTCGTTGGAATAATTATTGAAATACGGATGAATTTAATCTCGATACATGTACAATTTGTTTCGTACAATTTGCATCGCCTTGTACATCAGTAGGCAGGAGTGAATTCTCTCCTCTCGATTCCTTCCGATTCACATCGAAGCCTTGAAATATACATAACTCGAGAAGAGGTTTTGTACAGATTCATCGCCAGGGTTTTTCGAGGGATTGGGGTCTTGGTACGAAATTGGGAAACGTCCTTTGCCTTATTAAAATAGTTTGTCGTCTGGGGGCGATTGGGTCGTCGCTTCTCAAGTAATTCCGTCTCTCTTTCTCTCTCTCTCTCTCTCTCTCTCTCTTTCTTTCTTTCTCTGTGGACCA
>JABSMR010012943.1:0-11000 GCA_018902295.1 Dusona sp. PSUC_FEM 10030013 | reverse complement strand
TAATAATGAGTTATTGTTTAACACCCAAGAATATCAATGAATAATTTAATTATTTTAATGGTACACAAACGAGTTCATCATTTCGTATGTTTTTTCATCCTGCCACGAGCTTTAAAAAAATGTATTTTGCAGTTGCTTCTTCCCACCCTATGAATTTTACGTTTCAACTTCTACCCCGTATAGCTTGTTACTTATACGATATTTTTTTTTGTACATACTAAATTAGTAACGCACACTATTTAGCAAAGTAAGGCGCCAGCTGTGTAGAAAGGAGAAAACCGTGAGAGAAACACGCGATAAGTTCGCGTGCTCGTCGATGTAAAAAGCTCTTAGGCAAATATGTGTTGGTTATACTTCTTTAGATTTAGATATACACTGTACATATATATATATATATGGGTGTGTAAATATACGTACTAGAATACTTTGCTCACTATCTCTTGAGCGAAATTTCAAACAGGAAAGCTCGCTCGTATTCTCGCTTATTATAAAGAGAGACAGAAAGACTAAAAATAATTTGACCATGCAGAGATCTTAAGTTTAAGACATACTTCTGTACTTTCCGGTCTATTTGCTCAAAGTATTCTCGTGGAAATTGTTTTCAACTTTTCCTTGAAATTTAACAGAAATATATTTAATTCTAGATATGCAGTTTTTTTTTTTTTAATCGTAATGGTATTGAAAATATTTATTCTTCTTTTTTTACTACTATTAATTAAGTATAAAATTGTTTTCAAGAGCAAATGAATGTTGGAAACAGAACAGTATGTAAATATAATCGTTTTAAATTGTATGTAAATAATTTTGTGATTGAATTTAATAAAGCATCAACTCACCCTTTGTGCTGCGAATGGAATTCCGTACGACCGTTGAAACTCCACGCTTCGTAAAAATCTGAAGCAGAAAAAAACAAATGAACGCAATGAAAAATACTTTGAAAGATGAAAACCAAGGAACTGGCTTATAATTATGGTCTGTAATTTGTAGCGATGAGGAATATATGTAAAAAAGTGATGCAATTCCGTATTAAAGCGCTGAGGGGAACACAAGTCTCCGATTAGTGGTGGATCTGTGCCAAAGCTCAGTCTGGAAAATAGTTGAACGAATTCACTCGTGTAGAGACAACTTTCGCAAAAAGCTGCTTCAAAATCACAACTCTAAGGAAATTTTAATAACGAAAAAAGAAGACGACAAAGAAAGTTTCTAAAATTTCATTGTTCATAAAACAAATGACACTGTGAAAAAATGGTGTCACATGTCTTGAATGGAACATGAAATTCACAAAAAAGTTTCTCTTAAAACATTTCAACCCCTTTTATGTGCTTACAACGTGAAAAGAGATTGAGGGTTGATACAAAGTTTAGGGGTAATTCTATTCTCGAATAAAATTGGGGATAAAGAGTGAAAAAAGCACGTTATCATCCCCGTTGGTATTCTCGTTTTCGTTGGTCCAGGAGCTATAAAAAGTCGTTCCAGTGGGTGTCTTCATTATTCCTTGCAGTTTGAAGGAAATATGTGAGCTAAAAAAGGATGATCGTGGTTGAAAAAAATGGAGAATAGAAAGGAAAGGATGTAGCTCGACTTATTGGTCTTGCACGTTCGGCTTCCCTGGTATTTTTTTTATTAGAATATCCGGGGAGAAGGGTGAAAAGCTTCTGGCTGACGGCGAGCCTGGAGAGCGAGATTCCTGGTATGTGGTGGCATCATTGATTTTTCTTATCCAAGACTGTGTCAATCCAGCAGTCATAAAAAATATGCGGTTAGCCATATCAATATTACAAACGAAAATGTATGCTGAAAAGACGTTCTAATTGGTGGTTTAATACGGCTTCCAATTGAGTTAATATGGCTTTTGAATTTAAAAACGCTTGAGCTAAAAAAATATTGGCCAACTATTCCAATTAAAGTTAATTAAGTACAATCGAATTAAATTAAATTGAAATTTTTTTTTTCAAAGACATTTTTTTTCTCATGGAGTTAGTGGATAAAACCGAGATAAGTCCGCCTTTTCCGTCTCACATTTTCTTCACTACCCAGCATTCTAAACCTTTACTTTTTACACGAGACGTAAGAAAAGAGAAAATAGATGGTGTTCTTCTACAGAAACTCCGTTGGAAAAGTCGCGGTACTGAGTGAATTGTCACTCAATTTCTTCGAGAGGGGAACAAACGAGCTTGTGGATTTTTCAACGATCGTGCTCGACATCTGTACGACAGAGGATTTTTTTTCCCCTTTCAATTATCGGCTTTTGTCTTTTTTAATCAAGTCGGGTGGGTTCTTCTACTCCTCCCCCTTTCTGTCTCTGTCGTAACGCCAATAGTGTTCGAAACGAGATCTTTCAGGGTAATTAGACAATCCGTATTTTGTATCCGAAACACGTTTTTATTCTATGCTGTGAAAAAGAAACACGACATGGCTACTGTTTTTTTATTTATAACGTTAAAACCATTCTCTTTATTGATTAAAACGCTTTACTAAAAATATACTGTTTGTACGTAATCAAAAAAAACATTTTGAATTTTAATACTTTGGGAAAATGCGTTGTTCATTGAAAAGTTATCGTCTCATATAAAATGTTCGACTGTAAACAAGTGACAGGATTTTTCTCGTGGTTTATATCTCACGGATCATCGCTCTTATCATTTCTTCTCTCCAGACTTCGAACACTCGAGCCCTCTTCACGCTCTCGTTTCCTTGTTCTTACGCTTTTTCACTTTTTTCCTCAAAACTGGTTACGACGAGAGCCTCTTCACTAGTTCACTAGTGATCGAGGTAGAAAAGGGTGAAAAGTGAAAAACGAGTCTTCATCCGGTCCCTTTTACATTTCGGATCACCGACACCAGAGCACCTTGCCGAAAACAAGTCTGGCGTGATCAAGAGCCGTCTTCCTTAAAAGGGTCTGTGAACGTCCTCTTCACACCCACCATTCTCCTGTATTTTTTGCCGGTACGTACTCATAAAATATCAATGTTTTTCAGATTAAATGAATGATTTTGACGAAAAAAATGCGTTAAATTTGAATTTGTTCTGAAATAAAAAATGTTGATATTTAATACTCCTTCAATTTTTTATACTCAAATGAATATTCACCATGCGATTTTGCAATAACTGATTAGCGATGACGAGTATTTTTCGTAGCTATAACCTTTTCAATCGGCGATTTTCTGATAACAAAAATAAATCGAAAAATGAAAATCTAAATTCGAAAAATAGACTTCAATTAAAAGCGGGCTAATTGTGGGAGTTTTTGTTGAACGAGTATAAGGTCGAAGGAGAATCTTTAGAAGGTTGAAAATAATCTGCCTATAGTTTTACTCTACTTGATAGTCTACACACTTCCGGGACGAGTCTGCAACGTTTTTTGTCGTGCTCGGAGTGACACGACCACTTCTGTCACATACTTGTACAAAAGCTTCGAGAGCTTCACTCCCCATTCCATGAAAAACCCCTTGAATCTTCTTCGAAATGCAAAGCAGAGTCTACAGGACCTTTTGTCAACAATGTGTATTTATCTGTACAACCACAAATTTCTCTATTACACTATCTCACGAATATAAACATCATATTTTTTTAGGTAATATTGCATTTCGAAATTTTTACTTTAAATTTGAAGTCCGTCATTTTCCATACCCCTGGGTTGTTATGCTAATAATAGTTATTTTTTGTACTTATTTATTTTCATTATTATCATAAGATGATGGATAGAAAAGGCGTGGGCATAGTTTTTGTCGTCGTTCAGCTCGAACGAGAGGTTGAAGGTTTTCAGAAGAAGAAAGGCATCAGCTGGTGCTTGGTGATCATGACCGTATAATAAAGTGTCCGTCGTTCCCTCTTTCTCGATGCGAACAGTGGGGTTATCACGGCGATGCAAATTTCACTCGATATTCCGAGCTTTTGAGGAGCCTCGGAAAATATGGTCTGTTTTCCGATCGTACAATCGTTCCTTTTCACGATTGAGGAAGAGGATGTCATTCCGTGTTTTCGATGGGATGATTATGTCTTACTACCTCGGTTCTTATATCCTGGAGCGAAGAAAAATATATCTCGGAGTTGCATTTCTCACAATTACGTAGCGATTCGGAAATAAAAATAGGGGTGTATTTTTTGAACACTGATTGAATCAAGTTAATAAATATTTATCGAGAAAACGAAGGTAAATTAGATATTGCGTATTGGGACTATTATTAGTGGTCTCCAACAAAGTTCATATCTGTGAATAAGTTATAATTGGAGTGGTCCATTTGGTAAAAGCGCATATAAACAAAGCAAACTTGATGATACATATACACTAAATAGTCTCACTCACGTTTCTGGGCCATACACATATATGTTAGGATATTGTAGCATATTTACCCTGCACTATACGTTTACTTGCTTTTCCATCCCAACGGGGGCTCCAATGGGGTTTGGTTGGCCGATGTGCCATTTTCTCATAGCATAGGAGAGGGTTGCACGTTGGCCGTACGAAGGCACAAGTGAGGATGTAGATGGGGTTGGTATAGAGGGTTGGTTTTGGCGCCCCGAGCCCGCAGGGAGAATCCCGTAGGGGCGGAGTAAGAGCGGCGACCGAAGAGAGGGATGATGGCGTGTCGGGCTATCGATCCTAGCCACTCTGGGACGTTACCCCATCGTGGCCCAGGTTTTCCGTTACCCCATATATCGGAGAAGCAACTTTTCTTTGCCCAAACTATCCAAAAACATTCTTTTCCCCCTTTGCTCATTTCTGCTTCCAACGTCCTCATTTTAAACGAGTTCCAATATCTACTTTCCTGCCGTTCTTGGTCCGTGTTGGTACTAATTTAAACTTCATAATAATTTTCTTAATGAAAGTCTCGAACTCGGCATCAGGAGCACCATCACGAAGGAGTACGGAAAATCCCTGCTTGAGGGAAATAGAAGGGAAACATCCATCAATGTAACTACATTATGTCCTCGGGTTCGTCCATGAACGACAAATTTTCGACGTCTCATCTGACCCCAATGACACCCTAATTTGATTTGATTCCCATCAGGGATTAGGTTGTCCCCTGTTGACTTCAACCCTGGTCTCATTGTGCTTTCTCACTTTCGGTAGCTCCTCTGTTCCTCAGCCCCTTTTTTCTTAGGTAGGTCACCAGAACTGTGAGTGGCAAAGTTGTCGTTGTCCAGGGTTTAGTAAGGGTGGTCGTGGGTGTCAGCGTCCTATTCCGCACTCATGATTCATGAGTTATACGTGCTCGGAAAGGCACATTTTCTTTCTTCTACGGTACAAAAAAGCTTTTATTTCAATATTAACGTGTCAGTACTAAATTTCTTTTAGAAAGTACAACAAATTAGAAAAGAAATTCTCCACGATGAATCATTGACTCGAAGATCATTTCATTGTGTTGAATATCATTTGAAAAGTTTGAAAATTGTTATTCAAACCACTATTCCATTTCGGTGGTACGGTATAACTTCTAATTTGGTATCATGCCAGATAGTTGTCCAGCTGTTTCAAACGTAGCTGTTGTCAGGATCAGTTGCCCGGCAAACTCTTGCCGATTCCAATTTACCATTGCACTGGCAATTTATCTGGTTCACCTCGATTGATTCTCATCAACCGCTGGAACCAGTGGCTCCCTTGACAGTAGCCACTGATTTGGGGGGGTTTTCAGTCGAGGCATAGAGAAATGTGGTTTAACTTGGTTCGAACATGGATCGACGAAGAAGTCTCTCATACCATGAGGATGATCATGAGCTATGGAAAGACGTGCTAGTTTCCAGATGACGATAAACATCTTAAATGTCAAGACAGACAAGTTGCGGGAGATTAAGGATTCTGAAAAGGGTAGAACGAAAAGTTACTGATAAAAATATGCCTCGTCATGGAAGGATCAAATGGAGAAGCTCCATCAGGATCCTCCTGATGGGATCAATGTTATTGCGGCCTTTCACCACACATACACACGTTTCAGGTTGTACATGTGAATTTTGAGCTACAGCAGTTACAAGAGAGCTTGGGATTGTACATGGTAACGAGCAATATAGCATTAATGAGATAGCTGGGATGACGAAAAGGGGTAAGGATTCATGTCGCGATATTATGATCCAAGAGTGATCTCAGCGAATACTCCGGCATTTAGAGGGCAGCCATGCCAAGTCAAAATACGTATCACTATCCTGTAATAGTGCTGAGAGCTCTGCTCTTGCATCCGAGGCAAATTAATCAATACAGAATATCTATAAAGCCACCCACCTGAATTTGAATAATAAGGGAAAAATATCGTATTACCGGTAAGAAGCCTTATTTATCTTTTTCTTCGAGGCAAAGGTGGTAACATTTATAATAATATATAAAAGTACATAATTAAAAGTTGAACTAAATTTGTTGACGATCATAAAATCTTTCATCATCTAACAAGTGGAGTTCGATACAATTCCCAAATAAACAATTATCGCTACCATTTTATAAAATCATTTTCAAACAACATATTTCGTATACCCTATCGTTATATATTTATCAATCAATCAGAGTGTAAATTTGTATTAGTAATATCCTACTTGCATTGCATAGGATTGTTACAAAGTTCAGATTTGGTCAAAATGACGCGGGCGAAACCGAATGCAGCATTATAACATATACGTTAATATATATATATGTATGTAGCCAGTTCTCGTTAAGAGCTTTGCAGGGGGCTGGTCTGAAGATAGCGACGTGGAGAGGGAGAGAGAGATAAAAGAGAAATATACAGGTAAGACAGGGAGCAAGGAAGTAAAGCTTAATCTCGTTTCACGTCTCTCCAGTTATCCTTATCCTTGATCTCTCCCTCGTCCCTTGACGCGATAGCAAGGGTTGGAGGAGATAAAATAGGTACAAGATAGAAGAACAAAAGTGGAGCGAGGTGGGCTCGAGTGGCATAGTATCCTCGAGCTATTTTTTTGCCAAAAACAATTGATCCGCCAACTTTTTGGTACCTTAAATTCGTAATGGTGAAAATGATTGCTAACTTTCTACAATTAATAAATAAAAACTGTTAAAACTTCACCACACATTACTGCGAAATTTAATTATACTTTTTGTAGTCTCCATTTATCCCGCGGAAAAATAAATATTTTATGGACATAAATTGTGAAAAAAAGTTGGCTCGTAATAGCGTCGACAATTGGATTATTCAAATAAAGGAAGGATAAACGAGACAGTCAGAACGAAGTAGGATGAAATGGACAGTGCAAACAAATATATTCCGGGGATAGTATTCCATGAAGCATAATGTTTCCACAAGGATCAACATTAGGTGGGGGTTGCATAATAAATAGGAATTGATGTCACGAGGACGATATAGATGTGAAAACACGCGCGAAATGGATGAGAGGAATGCGTGTGTACGACAGCGCCATCTCCCGATCCAAATCATTATCTGGCTGCACCAATCGAAGGATAATGGACGCGAGCTTGTAATGCTGGAAACAGAAAGCATTTGCGTGTCTCGAAATACGGATTAAGAAATATTGCACGTGAAAAATGCACGCCCACTTTTATTTTTATTTTACTATGAGGCTTACTAAACCCATTTCACGATTTTTATGGCCCCTTTTTTTAATTTATCATACCGGAAATGATTCATAACCTGAGCTATAGCTACTCGAAGCGAGTATTGATTTTCTTCTCTTTTCTGTTTTCAAGCGTGTACTTTTCGATAATTCATGAGTTTAGTGACGTGATTTGCGAGTGGCAGAGAAAAGTGAAGGAATTTTCGAGACTCTTGGTAGCGACAATAAACTTTTGGTTACCGTCGGCAGAGATGCCAACGTTGACGGTCGTCGTTCGTCGAGACGCCTGACTTTTCTTAACGAGGCCAATCGAGAAGTTCGTTCAAGGGTCAAACTCGCCCGATTGCGACGGGATCAGCGACAAACGAGAGCTCCTCCTCTTCAGCAGGATCCAATAATAATTTTCATTTATTCTCCATACTCTAAGAAAATATTGTTTTATGTCTCGATTCTATGACATCATTTTTTATTCCATGCCGAACCCTTGTTATACACTTTTATGCTGCAATACGAGAAAAAATGATTATCATTTCGATTCAACAAATTATAAACAAATATTTGTTGACTTGAAATTCCAGTTCATTATTTCAAAACGGAATTTATCATTATTGTCATTCACAAATTTGATACAGAGAGTCAAGAGTCAAGAGTTCTCATATTTTTGGTTTTCCATACTTTAATTTTTCTTGAATTTTTATTGTCGTCTTTATTCAATATGTTACGTGTTAAGCTGATAGAGCTTAACCCTAGCTTTCCACAAATTGTTATACAGAATATGTATTCAGAAAGCCATTTCCATGGCGGACACGATTCCTTTACACACGAGAAGCTTTTATAACACACATTGGAGAGTCGAGGTGAAAGGTGAACTTAAAATTATTTAAATGCGTCTCCCTCGAATATTACGGAATGATTGCAGTTTCACAAACTCTGCGAACCGATTTTTTTTTTTACCGAATCTCGAATTTTCGATGGCGCAACTGTGAGTTTCGGGTAAAAAAAAAATTCAGTGGAAAAAGTAATTTATCTGAACCAACATATATGCGCTATCTCTGTTTCATATCGCCAATTGAATAGGAGATCGTTAGTTCGACCAAACCAACCAACATATCGGTTGGGATACCGGCAGCTGTGCCAGCAAATTTTTTTTTTTCATGTTTACAAAAAAAATATCGTATCACAAATTTAAGAGAAATGATAAAGTGTTGAAATCATGAAAACACGTTCTTTTAAAATCATCCAATCGGTTGAAGTGTTGAGACTTTTCGGCTTCAAGAAAAGCATGTTATTTTTTGTAGGCTGCAACGGAATAGGGAAGGGAATCCGATGATATCGATTCGTTGATATATTTCGGTCGAAGGCCAGAGCATTGCAGAACACCCATTACTGCCATGGTGTGTGCAACTGGCACTGGCTCGCTCGTTCGTTTCCTGGTTTATGGAAATTCTCAATACACCTTATTTCTCAGTTTATGTATCGGGAATTCCAGGCCAGATAAACAGATTGATATCCTTTATTCATTTACTCTTTTGTTGATTGGATAAAAAAACTCACTATTGTTGAAAAAATTTCTCAATGTTTTGGTTCGTATCAAATGTCATGGTTGATATTTAATATCAATTATTTCTAATACAACCCGATATGAACGACGTAGATTAAAATTTTTCGATTTTGTTTTATAGAAAAATATCTTAAGTCGGATATTTTTTGCAGTTAAATTCAATATCAATCAATCGGAAGTTAGAACAAAATATAGACGAAATTATTTCATATTTTTTGACAATATGAAACATTGTGAATAAATTAATAAAAGCTGAGCCTTTGCAAAGGGCAAAGGGTCCTACACGATTTGATCCGGAATTTCTGATATAGCATAGATATGTGTGTATCATTGTTTTATATTCTAGTTCCAATGCCTTCGTTTCAGCATTGCAATCCAGTGCAACTGTTGGCTCTCTGGAATCGAACGATCCAGTTCGTAAATCATCGAATTCATACAAAAGCTCACGACCCTGATTCTTTTCGTATATAGTCGGGACCAAATGACGCTTTTTTACTCCGGACATAAAAAAAAATAACAATGGAAGGGTGACCATTTTTTAAACCCTTACTCTGAGAGGCAAGACCTATTTTTTCAGAATGGCAAAATTCTATTATGCCACCGAAATTCCCATTCGCTATTCGCAAAATTAAAATATTATTTCTATAGCATTTTATCACACGATTTTTACTGTTTTATTATTGTTTTGTTTTGCATAAATATTCAAACAGGAAAGATTTATTACATTTTTCCATCCAATCCGTTCACTTTTTCCTTATTTCGAATAAAATTCCCATTTTTAAAAATAACCGCCTGTTGCGATGCAGACAGCTGTTTTTTTTTATCAGTTTCCAGTTGGTTTTACACCATTAAATCTCAGAAAAACGACCTGTAACGCGCGTAATCGATGTGCAAATCGGTGAGTGGCTAAGCGGTTACCCATCCAAGTATTGCCCCAGCCCTAGCTGCTTCGAAAACCACCAAAGCCGTATATCGATTGCGTGCCTATTGCTGACGATTCAGTCTTTTGTATTTTTTTGTTGAAAAATGTAATAATGTGTAATAAATATCAGATAAAAATCGTTTTAACGAACCTCGTGTGTTTCAATAATATACTATTAATTTTGGTTTGATTGCGATAAATAAAACTGGTGATTTCTTGTGATAGGTTTCAAAAGGTATTGAGATCGAATTTAGCTTCAAATAATAGAGTGAATTTCGTAAATAAAAAAAATATCGCTTTCAAACACGGTTCCCTCACGATACATTGGTACACTCGAAACGCATTATTTGAAGTTTGCCTTACTCGTGAAACCTCGACAAGCTCTAGTTTATTCAGCCGCTCAGCCGCTCGCAATTGCCTCTCGTTTTTCAGACAATTTTTCGTCGTTTGATTTATTTATTTTGTTTTCATCACAGATGCGAGGGTACGTTTTTTCCGATCAATCACATAAAAGTACACATGAAAAGCCAAGAAAACGATTCGAACGTCAGCCGGAAATAGAATTGAATTTGTAAATTCAAATTTGACATTTTTTTCATCTGTCAATATTTTATCGCGTTTTTGCTTTCTTTCATAAGAATCAAAGTTTCAATCCATTTGATTGTGAAATCTGAAATGCTGCGAAAAAGATAGGGAATCGTTCGCAGGAATGAGAGAATATGAATGAGTGAATACGTGGAGAACAAAGCGGATGGACATCGCTCTATTTGATCGGTTTTGTCTGATGCACTCGATGCTCATATTGGCTTCGGAGGATCGATACGAACGAGACCTCTCTTTTTTCGTCCCTCAAATCCTTTTTTTTTGTTTTATTTTTTGTCTCTGTCTATGCGAGAAAAAAATTCCCGAAAGAGACTATATGGACGAAGGGAAATCGAGTACGTTGAGAAAAAAACAAATAGAAAAAATGAACGGCTCGTTTATATACACTATATATGCTATATC
>JABSMR010012932.1:0-11001 GCA_018902295.1 Dusona sp. PSUC_FEM 10030013 | reverse complement strand
CCCACTCCGACTTGAACTCCGAGCTCGAGAATTTTGTGCGCGAACCTCTGGTTAAGAAACCAGCCTGGGAGAGATTATTCGGGCAAAATAGAGTGAACGCTGTAGTGTAAAATGACGTATGGAATCGTGCGTGAGTGTTTGTGTGTTTGTTCGAGCGTGTTTCTTGTTGAGAGGATCGCATGCGGAAAAGAGTGAGAGAGGCGGAGCGCGCGCCTGGTGGTGGGGGTATGCGAAATATAAGGAAAACTCTTCCCCTTCGGGGCTTTTGGTTTCTTATTCGGAGGTCGGACTGTACTATTATTTTTCATCGATTTACTGATGTAATAGGAAATTTGGCGAATCCCTTTCAGTCACGCAATTTGATTTTATTTGGCATTGGAAACATATATTTACTCTTTCATGTGAAAAAAAAATTGAATTCTGAGACTGAAAATAAAATGACGCCACTATAGTGGCGTCTGTGACTAAAAGGGTTAATAAAAGTGATGAGCTCTCAATGATCATATTGAAGTGCTCCAAATTTGTAAATAAATATTTGAAAACAATGCTAAGGGTTAATGAAACTCAAAGAGCAAAGAATTTGCTTTATTGTGATTGTATTTATCGGAAAAATGACTGAATTATTGAACTGACGTTTATTTTTGTTAATAATAATTGCGGGAATGTGTTGATAAATCGGTGATTGGCATTGACAAAAGCATAAGCAATGGAATCAGTTTTTCGAGCTTTCACGTTCGGGGCCAGAAGTGCTGTTCGGCGGTACGATTCTTGCAGTTTTGTCTTCTTTTTTTAAACAACGAAGACACTCGACCAAAGTATTTTCCTAGTTGGAGAAAAGCCCCAACGATTTGAAATTTTCATCAAAATCCTTCCTTAATTCTCGCTAATTATGGTTCTTGGCAAAATGGTCCAAGTCTTAAACAAATGCACTAAAAAAAATCAAGCTCATTATTGTTCCTGAGAAATCATTGCTTTTGAGGGACAAAGTCAAACGTTACGTCAGCCCAATTAACGCAGTTCGATACTTGTCCGAATTTTGTAGATTTCGTGAATACTGATTTTTCCATTGACGCAAGAATTTGCTAAATTATAATGACCAGGGAGTTTGGTTAAAATTTTAGAAAATTGAATAAATCGCAAAACGTGTAAAACCTGTAAATTTTATTTCGTTAATTTATGAAGTGGCGTGTAAAATCGATGTTATAAAAATGATGATTGATCGTACAAAGATTTAATAACCGGCTGGAAATAAATCAAGTCTTACGAATACAGGAGCAAGTAGTACATGCGAAGGTAAAGAAACGAAGGGGCTGATTAGAATGAGAATCGCGACGAATTCAACGTGTCTCGATGTTTAAAACGGAGTCGCGCAACTCTCGCTTCTTTTTTGCACACCGAGTATTAAGCACTGCGACCAAAGTTTTCGTTCATTGGTATACAGAAACGTCGTTATTGGTCGTTGTCGTTGCGAAGAAACTCTACGCGAGATCGCGTTATTTAATAATATTTATAACCGCCTCGCGTCTACCCAGTTTGCGTGGAGATCTCTTCGCGTCTCGTTTCTCACCTCGCACGCCCTCCTTAAAACCACTTTACCGCGAGACACACGTCTTTGCTTATACGGCAGAACATTGCCGATTTAAATATTCGCATATTATCGCTGCCGCAAGGAAAAATCGAGCAGCTAACCATTTATATTTTTATATATATCCGTGTGCATATATGTGCTGAGTAATCAAAATTATATACGTCTATAATAAATTAAAGGCGAGTGAGTAATTTATCGAGATAAGAGAAAACGACACTCTTTGACGCGACGGAAACGACGGCGCCGGATTCATTAGTTCGAATTTCGTGTCGCGCGAGGATACACTTCATTTCGACTGTTTTTTTTTCCCCATCGCGTTTTTCTTTTCACGCGATTTTTTCCTGTTTTTTTCCTCTTTTTTTTTTTTTTTGAGTTTGACAAAACAAACTCTTGCTCGTAATACTGTTATGTGATAAAAATCCGTGATGAACGAACATCGCGTTGTTACCGTCATCAGAAGTCATTCCCTACCGCGTTTCGCATTTTTCCATCGAGGTCAGAGTCTTTATTATTCGATCACCTGTGTCGAGTGATTTGCTTTGTGTTTTTGTGTGTTTTTTTTTGTTTCATTTTTTCGAACGAGCGCTTATTTCGGAATTCGGATATTTAAGAGTGGAGCTTTTTCGCACTTGGGTCTCTGACGGAACCCCCATTTTTTAGCTTTTTAATAAACAATAAATGTCAGAATGTTTTTTTTGAAACATTTTTCAAAAATTCGTTTCGCGAAGTCAGTGTTTTTTATCGATCAAATATTTTTTGATATGTTTATGACTCGATATATGTGACACATACGTTGAATTTATTTGCATCATACGTAGTTGACGCGTTTTTGAAAAATGTTGAAAAAATTAAGGTCCTTTTCCTTTGGTGATTTTTGTTTTACAAAAATCTTAAAAACAAACAGGCACATTTTTGACTTAAACTTTTTCACACTAAAGTCACACAGTGTGAATAATGTTGTTGTGAAAAGATTGACAAAATGATCAGAGCTTGTCAGATTTTATAAAACAATTTTCGCAGCGAATTCTATTTTGAGGTAAAAAAGTATTTGTCGTGGATTAGTCATGTTTTGTATTGCGATGGCTCTCGCGGACTCGTAGTTCATTCGTCAAACTGTCAATCGTGTTTGCCGTACTCGAAGCTTCGACACGCCTCGAGAACGGTGTCCAAATCAATTATCCTTTTAACACCTTCGCTCGTAGCTCGAGCACATTTGACTATTTTTTATTTATTTTTTCCACTGTTTGTCATAGCGTATGAATAATCCGTCAACTTGGATTTATTTTTTTTGCACAAAATATCGAAACAGCGGCTGAAACTTTCGATTGTGAATGTACGGGATTTTTTATATTTTTGCCAGAAATAAAAGCAGATTTCTCATTTTATTTCATAGTTTTTCATTTTATTTTCCGTAATCGAAAAAGAAAATTTGAGTAAGAATTCGAAATGTGGCTGAAAATTTGAATTGTCGATTAAATCGAAATCCGAATATATTCGAAAATTAAACAAAAAAAAACGTATTTCAATTGATAGTCAGCTGGTAGGACGAGAAGGAAGGCTAATGACTACTCGACAAAGCGAAGAATTTAAATGTTTTCTCCATACGTGATTCCGGTCGAAAGTGAGCCAGTGAATTGCAAAGAGGTAGCGCCGAAAGTAATTTTAATATTGACACAACTATACGTTGCGTCGAAAAGAAAAGTGTCAATATACTTGGTGATTTACGAGCGACGAAAGGAATGAATATTAACGTACACATCCACTCAAGCTCGAAAAAAGGGAAAAGAGACATTTTTTTCCTTGCAAAGTAAAGCTGGAGAAAAAAGTTTACCTATAAAAGACAAGTGGTTGAATATACAAGCGAAATAAATGAATGTTTGCCTGTGCAAAAAAACAAAACAAAATAAAAAACGTTGCTACACCACTTTGCCTCGCGCCGATGTATAAAAAGTGAGCTTTAATGTTCCCCGAAGTATACACACACCGCAAATACACGTATTATGCATAAATGCATATATAAAAATTTTATCAAAGACCATTATTCTCGAGTTTCATTTAAAATGATGAAAACTTTTAAGGGCCGTCGAAATTCATAAAAATTCACTTGAGACACTAGAATTATGTGTTAGCCCCGAAAAAATAACATTGAAGAATTTATCGTTATGACAAACAAAAATATAACGCCATTTAATTTCATACAATTGTCAGACTTTTTCAATCGAATTTACCAAACTCGGGACTATTGAATTATACAGAAATTCCCCGATATTTATCCCTCGAAACAGCGTTTCTCAAATTCCCCCGGTGTGTGACTAGGTCACCGTACACTTTTCGGAATAATTACGCACGTATGTTTATGTAGATGTGTGCGTATCTATGCGGTTACTCTGTGAATAAACGAACTTATCGGCCTGCAACCACAAGCGAGGACGACAACCAGTCTTCCACCGGAAACTCGTCGTCCTCCCGTGTTACAGGCCAAAAGAGCACGTTAAGCGAATTCTCCCATCGCCCTACATTCGGTAACAGAACACAGTTCATCAAGCTTTCGAATTACATTCAATTTTGCGTCTTCCAATCTAAAATTTGAACGTCCAACCGATCGTTACAAAAAAGTGGGAAAAAAGTTATTTTTCTTTTTTTTTTTTTTTACTTTTCTCACGGAAATATGAATATAAACAATAAATCATCAATGCTATCGGTGTTTTTGGATCGAAATACATCGAAATAAGTTGCGAACATCGATTTTTAAAAATGTTTCGTTCTTGTGCTTTTTTATTTTTCCAATTACGTAATAAAAAATATACCGAAATGCTATGCAGCCTAAATCTTATTGAGGATTATAAGGTTTCTCTCCGTAAAATATTTATTTAAATTCGTGTAGCACCTTTCGAGACACAAGTAGTTAAAAAGTAGTCAAACGTACAGACACACAAACTTTTTCCCACACAGCTTCCGATATGTGCTGGTGCATTTATACACAATTTGATTAATTTAGGTGTAGCTCACTCAAGCGCAACGTGAAGTATCTCGAGCGTTAATCGAGTAGCGATTAATTGGACTAGATGAAATTACGTGCACAGTCTAAACCCTAGAACCCAACTATCTATTTTTTCCAACATAAACCCCACACTGGGGTAAATAAGTGGCCCAATATTCTCTTCGGGATAAAATGTTGCTCATATGTGTTAGTAAGGTTTAATTAAAGACTATTCTCTTAGTTTTTTTTATAACGAAGAGAATGGTGTACGGTAAAGTTGTATTTGGTGAATATTTGATTATGAAAATTCGAAAAAACTAAAATAATGATTTATGAAAAATGTAAAACGATAGAAAATTCAAAATTCTCGTGCTGTAACTAATTAACCCGTTGTAGGGTTCTAGAGCTAACTAAAAATGGATTAGGCTTGTGTCGGAATGCCAGTAAATTCCGAGGGGATACCCGACAAGAATTGAAACTCTATATGCAACTGATGCTTCTTTATCGTCATAATCGTCATCGTCATCATCACCATCATCCTGACTCTCATGTCGCTTCGACGAGAGTTTCCCTCGAGCCACACTTGCTAATCGGGTCTTTCCTCACTGTTCCAATATTGGAACATTCGTAGACGTTGGCTTGGCAAATATCCAGGTTCGTAATAACGCCCAACCACGATTACTTCGAATCCGGATCTTCTTATTCGAAGCTCGCTTTTCACCGGTTGTGGCAAACATTTTAAATGGGGGCGGTAAAAAATGGCGAGAGAAGAAGGAGTGAAACGAATGAAGTTACTCGTGCGTTAAATCAGCTGAAATGTCGAATTTAATCGTCGAAAGTACGAGGTATAAACGAATTTGACTTTTCGTCGAATGTTCTTTTTTCTCGAAAAACAATTTTGATTTTTTTCGAAAAGAAATATGTTTTGCTCTCGTCCTGTAAACGAAATCAATTATTGGCTCAATTTCCAATTACCGCGTCAACTTCGTTCATTCGGTGTAGACTCGAATTTCGTTTATTTGCTTTTCAATGTTTACCACCCCCCGGTTACTGTTTACAACGAGTCATTTGTATTTCGTGAATTCTGGTCAATGTCCAACTACGTACTGTGTTAATCCATTAAATCTCCTTTACTTAAATTATCAGGCGTTACCAATCGATCGTAAATGCTTTAAGTTTCGCTACTATGTTCGCTAAATATTGACATCAAGATTCGATTCAAATAATTTATAGCATCAATCATTCAAACGCGAAGAATTATAAAAGAAAAGTTGTCAAATTTTGTAAAAAAACAGAAAAAAAGCAAAAACGAAGAAAAAAGAGAAAAACATAGAAAAAAGATTAAAGAATTAATGAAGGATTTATCTTCGTAGTAATGACGTTCGCAATCGAAAGTCTTCGTATGCTGCATTCGTTGCATAATAAATAGGATACGAAGGATGAGAGACAGTATTATGAACAAACAATGCATTCTTTGCTCCCTGTAGGATATTAATTATTGCAACTTTACGAGGGAATTTCTGCACTCAAATGGAAAATCGAATTTTCAATAGTGGCTAATGTTACTCTAATGAATATTACGAGCTTAAAACGATCGATAACGAGATATGGCGACCTTTTACGAGAGTCTTGTATCACCACGTGTTTGTATATATTTAATAACGTTGACAGGGCAAAGACGGAAATAGCTCTGCTCGTGAGCCGGGCAAATTTCTAGGGCGAGATTGATTTTTTATACGCTTTTTTTTCTTCAATTCTCTAGTTTACACTCATTTACTTAGAGCGTTTGGTACGAGAGTGTCGCCGAGTTTACATTTCCATTTTTATTTATTTGACTAATTATGAAAATTTGAAAGAAATTAAATTTTGATTTGCAACTTTTCACATTATGAAAAAGTCTCGCGTGTTTTCTGTCGCTAACCAGCTTGTTCGTTCTACTCGTATATCGACCAGTCACGACCTTTATTTCCCAGAACCAGAGAACGTTTCTCTCTCTCTCTCTCTCACTCTCTCTTTTTCACTTCATTTTAATAAACTTTACGCACGCGTCCCTGCCACAATTATTTAAAATTCATTTCATTTTCCCAAGGCGAAATACCCGGTTCGCCATACGATTCGGTCGATTGCTGGAGTCGAAAAAAAAAAGAAAAAACTTTGCGAGAAAGAGAGCAGTAAAAATGTTGACCAGCTTTTCTCTGTGAAGGATAAGCTCGGGGAGAGAGAAAAAGAAATTCATCCCGGGGACTGTGGAGCAATTGAATGAAAAACCGAGAATCCTCGAATCGTTCTCTTTCTCTCTTTGTCACTGGTTTTCTATCTATTTTTTTTATCTCGGCCCCTCGTGCATTCAAATGGAAAGAGAAGCAGTGTTGAAAATTCAATCAATTTATTATTCAGGATTCAATTTCCGAACGAGAACCCAGTTATCATTTTACCAAATATATATATATATTGGTACGACGAACTGGTACTGTCGAGACGAAATGCTATTGTTTTCCAACAAATTTACGACTTTGGGGATGAAAGTTTTTTCAAAGAAAATTACCTCTAATGTCACAAGTTGAAATTTTCAAATTCCAACTTATTTCTCGTGCGAAATCGTCATCATTGGCCAAAGCGTCAATCCCTGGTCCTGTGGAATCCTACGTAACAAGAAAATTCAATAACGTCGTAGTCGAATTTAAGGAACGAAAGGGTTTTCAATGAAAACATCAAGTCTACAGTTATGTTTTGCTAATCGACAGTCAACAATTCCTACCAGCTTTCAATTATAAAACTCAATTTAGCACCACTTGTCCCCCCAGTGTGAGAAAAATGCATTTTAAAATAATATCACACAAATCCCACTCTCCCTGAACCGAGACGATTAAAGAGATCGAGAGATGCATTTTTCATCAAAGTAAAAATGCATCCTCCATTATTCATTATTCTCATGTCTATATCCGATACAGATTTAACACTACGTCACGTAATATATATACAAAAACATCGTGTGAAGAGAGTTTTGCCTAAAAATACACAACGCAGTAGCATAAAGACAAACACAAACACATACATACAATCCTGACGTCAGAGGCATCCTCGAGACTCTTCATTCTCGCTTTAATAGCACCAACATCTAACTGCGACCTTTAACTTTCGTGATATAGTAACTTGGAATCGAACCAAAAACAGTGGGAATTAGCGTCGAGGAAGAAGAGAAACACACACGCACACACACACACACACTAAAAATGAAACTAAGATCGAGGGACAAACTATTTCCGAGACCCCCGGATCACTCTTCCTCGTTGTTTCAAACGTTCTTGTCGTTTTAAAGCCGCGTAGTTTCCTCAACTTCCGCGTTCCGGTCATAATTTTATATGATACTTTTTTTTGCCAAATTACTATGTGTTATCGAAATTCAAGAAAAGCTGAACAATATTCTTGCAAAGTACTTTTTCAATCTTTATAATTAAGCTGTGAATTAATCGGTAATGTTAATTCCGGAAAATGCTCCTGAATGACGCACTTAAATTACTGGCGATCAAACATTTTTCTAATTAGTCAAAAACGTGTCGATTACACTCAAAAATAACGCTGGAAAATTGAACTTTTTTACATGTGAAAAGTGACGACGAACTACACGAGACAACTCATGTGCTAACGGTCATTGCCATCCCGATATTGTCTACTTCCTGGTTCAAGTAAACACAAAACGGCAAAAACAAAGTGAACGTACAACTCTGTAGGGGAGAGCGCTAGACGAAACTATAATTACCAACAGCCTCGCTGAGGCTCTATCAAACGTGTACGTTTGTGACAGTTCGCTGGATACTTGGTCCACGATACTTTCTTCGCATACCATTCCGTCGTCTCCTTTCTCGGTAAAATCAACAGTGACGATTATTTCTTCACTTCCTGTACATATCGGAGCATAAAAATTTGGTGCATTTTTATTTTTCTCATTTCACGAAGATGTTTCAAGACTTTGCGCCCAGTACAATAAGACAGTAATGTGATTAATGATTCTCATTGAATAGCAACTGAGAGGGAGAAGAATCGACGAACGGAATAAATGAACAATTGAACACATTTATTTTGAGGAAAATCGAAAAATCAAGAAATTCTAAAGTTTCCAACATCGAGACAAATTTTCCTTTCAAAACTCCTCGTACCTTTCAACATTTATTGTCGAACTTTTGTTCGAGTTTCGAAAGGAGGATTGAAAGACGAAGACAAAAGAGAGACAGAGGAGAGACTCGAGAAAATGAAGGAAGAAATGTAATGGACGGAGAAAAGAACAATTGACGAGAAGAAAAGAGAAACCTGACCCGGCGATTTATTTTTATTAAAAATAAATCAATACAAATATGTCAAAATCAGTTACTTCGAAGATTTTCCGAGTTTATGGCTACGAGGATATGATATGACAGATACTTTTCAAAGCGCTAATAACACTCCTCTTATTTCTAAGATCAATAAGCAAGAGGGAAAGGGAAGGGGACTGAAGAAGAAGAAGAAGAAGTAGAAGTAGAAGTAGAAGAAAACGAGGACCAGGAACGTAATCTCGAGAAAAGACAGCGTTGACTGTTAGGCTAAACAAACTTTTCACGCAGCTCTCTTTGCTGTTTTAGACGGCTAATCGTGGTCCAAGTTTCCCAACTGAATTTTCTCGCTCGTCTCTGAATGGACATTTGCGGAGCTTTCAAATTCAGTATTCTCGGAAGAGTACTTGTTTGTTTTCTCATTATCGTTCTTTTTATTTATATTATTATTATTATTCTTATTCAAGCAAATATCGCGTGAAACGAAATTGACGCTTTCAGCCAATCGTCGAAGATATATTTCCGAGAGAAATGTGCTCGGGGCCGGAAACGATGCGATAGAAAAGTTGCCGGTGGGCGAGGAAGAGGAACCGTTTTCTCAGGGAGTTTGTGAGACGCAAACTTGGCACAGAATTTCGTTCGAAGGAAACGTGACACGAAGGAACGAACGATTGCTCATCTCAAACAATATTTCGCTCACTACGACCACGATAATGACTACATCCGTGAAATAAGACGGGGAGAAACGATCGACCAAACAAAAATCGAAAAAAAGAAACAAACGGGTTTGGGATTTTCCCATATTCGAGAGTTTTGCCCTCCGGCTGTTTAGCCGGTTTCAGTCTCGTTTCCGAGTTCACAAACGATACATCTTTTTGTGCCACGTGAATACTCTTCTTCACTTTGTTCTATTTCGTGCCGGAAATAAAACTCTCGCTTCTAATAAACTTCCGGTTTAAAAGTGACGTTTTAGGAACATTCTTTTTTTTATTTACTCCAAGTGCGAGGCTGTTATGATCAGACAATTAAAAATAGCTTCCCTTCCCATTAAATAAAATTCAAAATGAACGATTCGCTCTGAATGTCGAGATATTTGTTTTGACATACTTTTCCACCATGGGAATACTCCGAAGTGCGAAAAAACATTGCGCTCGTTTACCAAGTAGGCGATTGAGACGCAATCATCTTTCCCACCTGTGCTTATGCTCTATTAATATTGTTATTTCATGCCAGACACCTGTATACCGTGTTTCAGAAACCGTATCCACCGAAGGAAATGGATCCACGAGTACAAGCTCACCTGGCAACAAGAGACGTGGATTCAGCGGGTGAGTTTCTTATTTTTATAACAAAACAACTTTCATCCAAATCCCTTAAAATTACCAAAATTTCATTGAAATGAAAATCTGCTCAAATCGGAGAATTATTCTTTAAAAATAAGAAAATTTCATATAGCCAGACACCAGGATCTACACGAAGAGAAAATAATATCAAAAATTACTATAGCCTCATAGTACCCTGGTACCATGTCAACCTTCTGAGGGTTTTTATCAAAAGCATAGTCATTTTTCGTTGAAATTTCATTGAAAATAACGAAAATATTGAAATTTTTGCCCTAATTTCTGTAAAATATTACTCTGTTTTTGCTAAAAACCCTCCGAGAGTCGACATGGTACCAGAGAACTATGATGCCATAGTAATTTTTCATATAATTTTCTCTCCGTGTATTTAAAACTACGGTAAATGTTTAGAAAACGGGCTTCACTTTCGATCTTGCTAATTTTTTAATATGTTATTCTGGGCGTTCTTACGAGTGATTTGATATATAATTATATGTTGGGGTGTCTAATAGTTTCGGAGATATAGCCATTTTTGTGTATCAAGGCTATATATATATTGTTTTGTAACAATTATTACTCAAAACCAGCCAACTATTCAAACCCTAAACTATTCCAACCTGAGGGATATGTTCCTCTTCAGTGGATCTCGGTGCGCAGCGCCAGGAGCCCAAACCCACCCAACTATTTGCACCTAGACATTTAACTATTCAAATAGAAACACTTTCATAACTGTCACACAAATACGCGATTCTTATTGAAAACAATCACCAAAGTGACCATTTTATA